>VXAX01000409.1:156076-181818 GCA_013399835.1 Leptocoma aspasia | reverse complement strand
CCCCCCCCCCAGGTGATGGAGCCTACACCAGGTCTCTGAGGAATCCCATGAGGGTGGGACCTCCAGACTTGTTAGTAGCTGCTACTCCTCATTGTCCACGACCCCTGGGGGGGTGGTGGCGGTGGCACCACCCCCCCATCCCCCATTCCCAATAAAGAGCTGTTACTGAATAAAGGCCATCACAAGGGAGTTTTGTCTCCTGACCCATTTATTTCTAACACCACCTAGGCATAAATCAGGGTTTTCCATCACGAGGGCTGTACAGGTTTGCAGCAGCTCACCATCTTCCTTGTTTCAATGCAATAATGCTCAGGAGTGGTGCAATACCTCTGAGTGTTACAAGCATGAGGATTGAGATGGTGGGATGAACCTTTCTGTCTCTGAAGCTGGCCAGGACAGGGAGATGACCTTTTTCTGGGAACAATACATTAGCATTCCTTTCATGGCACTTAAGGCAAGGGTAAAGAAACCAATGGTAATTCTTGAGGCTTAGACAGAGAAGCTTAGTTTAATCTCTACCTCTGAATGGAAGTAATACTTGATTGGAAGAAGCCTCTCTGTGCTCCAGGGCTGGACATATCCTTTCACATATCGTAGCACAAGCCCTGGCAAGTGATGCTCAATCATAATCTAAATAAAACTAAATAATGTAATAATGTAGGGAAGTCTTGAAGCATAGATAACCAGATTCTGGGGCAGATGAGCAGCTGCCTGGGTAGGACTCCATCTACCCAGCTCTTTTGTGTGTATTCTGCAAGGCTTCTTTATCTTTCCAAAAATTGGTGTTGTGTGTGAAAGAGGCAGGTCTAGAGTCCTAGGTGCCTGGTATCTGTGCTGGGAAGACAGTTTTTTGACTCTGATGGCTGTTCAAGTGGAAAAGCATGGCATCTCAATATACTTCAATCCTTCTGGACTCATTTCATGGCTGGGGTAGAAAGGGGGAGGTGGATTCTCAGCCCCTTCCAGCAAATTTTTTAGCTCTTACCCAATTTTTTTTTGTTTACCTAGGTATCACCAGTTGGCTCTGAACCAAGAGAAGCAAAGGATGATAGGGCCAGTTTTAAAATTAGACATATAAGGAGCCCTTATCTCCAGCTAGGCTTTATCAGACAAGCAGGTAAGCCTTATCCCACTGTGTATTCCCCTCTTCTGGAAGCTCTTGAATGCCAGCAACAACAAAAATGTGCTGTGTAGTTACTGTTGCCTGAGGAAATGTGAAATATCACATGAGGGCTCCCCCATCTCCCCCCGGCCCCGGCCCACCATCCCCTTTGGCCATGTTGCATTTCGTCAGCAGATAATCGCTCACTTTGTAGTAGTTCCTTAGGAAAAGCCGAAGCATCTTCTTTCTTCACCTGGCTCACTGTCTGCAGGGAATGGGTGGATTATCCTGCTGGTAGCCTCCTTCAAAGAGGTCGTTAATGTCATCAAGGAATGTTTCTGCTATAATAATGCTGGTGGTGTTTCAAGCCTGGCCATATCTGATTGTTAATGTTTTACTTCAGCTCAGGTGCTGGAAGTGTCTGATGTGGTGCCAGTCAAATACCAAAATGTATTCTGCAGAGGGACGGGCTGGAAAAAATAAATCCTACCATGAGATCAGGATTCTGAATTGAAAACCATCTTGGGGTGATTTATTATGATTAGTCTCTTCCCTGATCATCTGCTTTATGCCCAAAAATGGGTGCTGTATCGTTAAGGTGGCGGGGGGCAGTGGGTGGGGGAGTGAGTGAGGACCTTTGGGCTTTTCTCAAAGCCTAACTCACCAGGTGTCCGGCGTGCTTGTGGTCTGGGTATTTGCTTGGCTTGCTTGGTTTTTTTGTTAGCTTAGCCAAGAAGTTTCTTTTTCCCTTTCCTAACCTTGGCTGCAGCAGCAATACTTCAGTGGCTTTTCAGAGTGAGCTGGACGGTTCGGTTTTAGTCCGAGATCAGAGAGGACGACCGGTGGGAGAGGAGTCAGCTAGAACCAACGGGAAAGGTGAGGGGCCGCTCTGTTTCGGCCTGGCATCTCGGAAAAAGCTGAGCTGGAGAGAGAAAGCACACCAAGCCCACCTGCTCCATCTGCTGTGAAGAGGGGAGACTGACGTCAGAGATTCACCAGGTTCACATCTGTTTGCCCGCACTGCTGCTTGAATCTCCTGTGTTATTTTCGTTGTTTGTTTTCCCTGAAAGCCCACGCCATTTTCTACCCACCACATGGCAAACCGCTGTTGGTTTTTTTTCTTTCCCTGGCATTTTGGGGTTTCGTTCTGGTGTGCATGTGTGTGTGTGGGTAATGTCTGACCGTTCGATATTTAGCATTTATTTACTTTTTCCTGTGCTGTGTGGGCATTCTGTCAGTAAACAGTTGGGTTTTTTTTCACTTTCATTCATTAGTCTTATTGACAGAAAGGGATTGTGGTAACACTTTTATTAGAAGAAACACTCATTCCAGAGTTTTTCTGCTAAACAAGTTTTTCTCTTAAATTTGCCTTTTAACTGAGACAAACTTCAGACCCTAATGGCCTGGAAATAAAAAAGATTTAAATGTTATGTTTCACCCTGAGGCATCTAAATAAAATCCTGTGTGAGAAATGATGNTCAAACTTTCATTCATCCCAACAGGGTGTCACATAAATCCTGTGAGCTTTCTCTAGCCTGAAAGTGATGGTTGAAGATGAAAACCAGTGCAATCACAAGCTTGGTTGAGGTTTTTAATTTAACCCGTTTTGGCATTCCCTCTTTCAGATGCTCAGTGTGGGTCAGCAGCCCAGACTTAGGCAAGGACTCAGTGGCAAGACTGGATCANAAGGTATTTCCCACCATGTGCTCACCTATAATATGGATGCTCCATCTTTTAACCCTTTTGCCCCTCCCAAAGTTCTGTCCATCGATTCCTTCTTCTCTGTCCAGTGGTGGAGGTCACTTCCTGACATCTTGATTGGAGGTCAGATATTGCCACAGTAATGAGCTGACCCTCCCAGCTTCCCCAGCTTCCCCGGCCATCCATAAGAACAATGCAAAAAGGGGGAAACATATCTATAAAACTTCTTTTAGCATATATATAATATTTACCCTTTAATTGTGAGAGTCAACTATTTCAATAGTCATTTATCACACCTGAAACCAAACAATTCTTCCTTACTTCATCTGCCTTCTCTTGGGGCACCTCTAGTTTTGTATCATTAAGCCTTGCTCTATTTTTTCTAGCTGGGGTGTTGTAAGAGCCTACGACAACATGGGGGACTCCAGACGACCCTTTAAAATGCTTTTTATTATATCCAGGCAGCAATCACGGGTCGTGGGTGACAGAGCCCAGCCTAAAGCCATCAGCCACAGCTNGCCGTCTTAAGTTGGTTAAAATCTGCCTGACAACTTGGTAATTAATATGCAGATGTTTGCAAGGCATGCTGGTCCCACGGGAGTTCTGAGATGGGGCATGTTCAAAGCTCTGGAAAGCCATGTGATCCTGCATTCCACACGGCGTGGGGGGAGCCTCACATGGCCCCACACCCGTGCAGGCACAGTGGAAAGCCATGCGGTGCCGTGTGGGTGCGGCGCCGGCTGGCTCAAAGTCCCATGCGGTCCCATGGTGGGGGAGGCCCTGTGTCTCCTTGCGTTCCACAGGTAGTATCAGAGGTCGCCTGACACAGCTCCATGCCCCCCCGGGTGGGGTCAGGGGCCGCCCTGTGCGGCATCGGCTCAGGAATCCCACAAGGCCCTGTGTGGGGGGAAGCCCTGCCCGCGGGTAGGCTCGGGGAGCCCGCACGGCACTGGCAAAAGGGAAGGGGGTGAACTGGGGTTACATTGCAAAAGGGCGGGGGAACCTGGATAATACACCCGAACAAGATCAATGCATTTTTAAACAGCAACTTTAAACTCGGAACTTCAAAACTAGAGGTGGTGAGTGACCTCTTTTTATGCATAACAGGATGATGTGAAGGTTTCCATCTCCCTCCACTGAAACATGGGTTATGGTGACTTTGCTTACAGAGCAGCCCTAGGATTCAGTAACTTGAACTAACATGTGTCCTACCTGCTCTTCACATTCACACTCCCTCTGCATCTATATTTTTAATGAGCTCTTGATATTTTTACTCTTCTCTGTGTTACAGAGATGAGCTTGTGATCCACAGCCCGCACACTTGCAGCTAATGGGACCAATTTCCAGGTGTCCCACAGCAAAAGTAGGGTAGGACCTTTAGGAACTGCATTCATAGACCATGTCTGGCCCAGAGCCCACAGCACATGTGCCTTGTAAAGTGTGGTGAACATTTCCGGGGCTTCCTAAACAGCAGTCTGTGGCTGCCAGAGAAGATGCTATGAGGAANTTTATTAAGTGACAGCTCTTTATTGGGAATGGGGGTCCTGCCGTTGGCGCTGCTCCAGGGCCCGTGGAGAAGGAGGAGGTACAGTCCTGTCTGGAGAATCCACCCTCACGGATAATCCTCAGGGACCTGTGTTGGTTCCATCCATCTAGGGGGGGTCCATCTGTTCGTGGTTCTATTGTACTTATGGTGAGGGCTGGGACCTGGCTCCAGCTGGTGTCCTCTGCTTCCCCAGGCTCCTGCTGTCCCGTGGGTGTCATTTTCGGCTGGTTTCGATGGTTATTTGCCGTCTTAAGTTGGTTAAAATCTGCCTGACAACTTGGTAATTAATATGCAGATGTTTGCAAGGCATGCTGGTCCCACGGGAGTTCTGAGATGGGGCATGTTCAAAGCTCTGGAAAGCCATGTGATCCTGCATTCCACACGGCGTGGGGGGAGCCTCACATGGCCCCACACCCGTGCAGGCACAGTGGAAAGCCATGCGGTGCCGTGTGGGTGCGGCGCCGGCTGGCTCAAAGTCCCATGCGGTCCCATGGTGGGGGAGGCCCTGTGTCTCCTTGCGTTCCACAGGTAGTATCAGAGGTCGCCTGACACAGCTCCATGCCCCCCCGGGTGGGGTCAGGGGCCGCCCTGTGCGGCATCGGCTCAGGAATCCCACAAGGCCCTGTGTGGGGGGAAGCCCTGCCCGCGGGTAGGCTCGGGGAGCCCGCACGGCACTGGCAAAAGGGAAGGGGGTGAACTGGGGTTACATTGCAAAAGGGCGGGGGAACCTGGATAATACACCCGAACAAGATCAATGCATTTTTAAACAGCAACTTTAAACTCGGAACTTCAAAACTAGAGGTGGTGAGTGACCTCTTTTTATGCATAACAGGATGATGTGAAGGTTTCCATCTCCCTCCACTGAAACATGGGTTATGGTGACTTTGCTTACAGAGCAGCCCTAGGATTCAGTAACTTGAACTAACATGTGTCCTACCTGCTCTTCACATTCACACTCCCTCTGCATCTATATTTTTAATGAGCTCTTGATATTTTTACTCTTCTCTGTGTTACAGAGATGAGCTTGTGATCCACAGCCCGCACACTTGCAGCTAATGGGACCAATTTCCAGGTGTCCCACAGCAAAAGTAGGGTAGGACCTTTAGGAACTGCATTCATAGACCATGTCTGGCCCAGAGCCCACAGCACATGTGCCTTGTAAAGTGTGGTGAACATTTCCGGGGCTTCCTAAACAGCAGTCTGTGGCTGCCAGAGAAGATGCTATGAGGAATCTTTCTCCCTTCCTGCTGCCTTCCACTCCATGTTGATATCTGATTGATAAATCAGCAATACATAAGGATATACACTTAATCCACAATTTCTCTTAATTACCTTGGATAATGGATTGTCTCAACTTGCACTTTTCCTTTCCTTTTTTGAAGAGTATTGAGTTCTGTTTTCCCCCCACTGTTTATATATTGTTCTTTTTGCCAAGAAGGCTCAAAAATGCCTCCTCCAGATTTCATGGGTAATTGTCTTATCAAAGCCCTAAGGAGAACAGGAAGAAAGGAGAGGGAACCTAGCCCATTTTGGCTACTATAAACAGCTCCATCAACATCTAGTCTTCCAAGACCCACTATGGTCTCACCCAGAACCTGAAGACTTAATGTGGTCTTCTCAAACTACCTCTGCAGTCAGAAGGCTTCTCCAGCAGCTGGAAGCACAGCCTCAGCACTGCAGATAAATGCGTTTACCAGCAGACAGCATTTTGGGATATTCTGACAGACAGGCCAGGAAGCTCAGCTTACATGTGTGCTCCACGATTCTGCCATCAAGTCCATCCATGAGGGCTCTGCTTCACCATTCATTTCCCTGGGCTGAAATATGTATTTACCTCCTTCTCCCTTATGACACAGAGGAAGAGTAGAAGGATGGGGGTCAGAGAAATACACTTTATGTGCATGTAACCAGTACAGTTTTAATGGGGAATGTGAAAAGGGTCCTTGATATCCTCTTGGCATAGATCTAGATGAGATGAGGGTTGCTGCCAGCTCCTGAGAGCCTTTTGTCTTCTCTGGAGGATACATAGCAATGTTGAAGGGTCCAGGACTGCAAAGAAGAGGTTAGGTCCCTTGCAGGGGCTTTTGGTGCTGGAATAAACCCCAGCAAATACCTAGATGTTGCAGTTTCAAGCTTTTCTAACTGTATTCAAAAGGGATGGGAACCTGACCTGAGATGCATTAGCCAGCAGGGAGAGAAGCAATGTCTTGCGTCAACATGCAAAAAGAAGGTGTCCTGCATGATACATGTAGGAGCTGGGGAGGGTACTCTGTACCCATGGCCTGCTATACCCTAATCTATCTGTGTGTTTGCGGTTATGCTGGCTGCAATATTTATGCAACACATATGGGTGCCTGGAGTCTAAGCTACTCCAGCAGCAGAAGCCACAAGCCACAGATTGGCATGGGGTGGGGGGTACATACTTGCAGCACTGAAGTCCCCACAGAGAGAGGAGCAGGCTGCCAGCTGCCATTGCAGTCTCTTTACTGCTAGGAGCCCTGTGTAATTTGAATGCAAATTCCCTGCAGATGAGGTGACACTTTGCTTATGAAAGAACTACTTGAGCACGAACAGACAGGAGCCTGGCCCACCCAGCTTAGTGGGAGCTGCAGGGATGCCCTTTGTGGCCAAGGGCAGCCTGTTTGGAAGGGGAGCATTACTGGCGTCTCCTTCAAAAGGATTCCACTGGCTCCAGTCTTCTCTTAATACCCGCTTTGAGCTCTAAAGAAGTTAAAAATCTTTGGGCACACTGTGAAATGACACGTGGAGCAGAACAGGCTCCCAGTTCCCAAGAGCAAAAGGGTGCTCAGACAGTGTGGGTTTGCTTCAATTCAAGTATGTGTGCCTGGATCACACCCAAGTGAGACAAAACCTCACTTGCAAAAGCTATGCAAAGTTCATTGGGACAGAAATGAATAGGGTTTAGGGTGAATCACGGCTTTCCTTGCAGTCGATGGTCAGAAGTGTCCCTCAGACTAGTTTGCAATGAGCACACAGCCTATGAAGCCCCTGCCAGCTCAAATACTTGGTGACTCCGGCTCTCCCAAGTTAGTCCACTGACATATTGTCAGCTGTTTTGGACAAAAGGCTCTGTGAAATTTTTAAAGGAAAAAAATCTGCAGTTCTTGACTTTTCTGTTGAGAGTTTAAGCTGAAAATATGCTGCAACTGAAAAGGAGAAGACGCAAAGAATTTTATGTTCTCATCCCTCAATATGAATTGCATAGAGCTAACTGAGAGTTTTTAATGTCACAGGAGTGATAGTGAGCGTAGAGTGCTGGACAATGTGGAGCTGCAGAGCTGAGCAGCTGCTGGGACTGAATCTGCAGCACTGTTTGGGAGTCTCACTGTACCCTTAGACTTCATTTTCCCTCTATTTCCCTCTACCAAGACTTCCTTGTTTTCCCTCTAAAGACATTGTTGAAGCATTAGGAAGCCACAAGACCCAACCCAACTCATTTCAGCCAGACCACGCAGCAAAAACACAGTTTATGGGCTATTAGTGTCCTGCTGTAGCTGTGGCCTGATGGTGCATACCATTGCCAAGGCCAGTGGCACTGTGAGCATCTCACATTGGGAGGGCTGCTCATGGGAAGGGCACCAGTGGAAGGCAGAAATGACCCTACAGAAATGACAGGGCTGATTTTAAGCCATTAAAATTTAAGCCACCCATTCCACCTGAATGGGTGGAAGTTGTGCAGTCCGCAACACAGCTGAGCCTGCACCACTTTGCCATCACTTTTGATATAGCCAGAGTTTTCTCCTATATGTCAAATTAATTGTATGTCTCATATCTCCTACTTCACACCCCTTTTGGACCAAGTCATGCCCAAATCTGGTTGCTGGTCTCAGGTTGAGGGACAACTGAGGCACACAACTCTCCTCTTTAATCTCTACTGGGAAGTCTTGTCAAACGAGGACCTGAGATGAGATGAACTTTGTACTTTGCCCTCAATCTCTCATCAGCTTTTCAGCTGTGAGTGGTGTGTGAAAGGCACAAATCAGGAATCTTCCAATGTTACCAAGTCAAGCTCCCTTCTGTCTCCACTGGAAGGAATAGCCTTGTGTGATACAGATGAAACCTGTTTTTAAATGTCATGCTGATGGCTTTGTTATGTCTTACAGAAGCCCTGAAGCAGGAGATTTTGTAAGTAGAAATCAGTAGAAGCTGTAGTTGGAAATTTTTTTACTATGTTGGCCAGAGGGGGAAGGCTGCCTGCACAGCTGATAAATGTGCCATCTGTAAGGGTGTAAATTGTGGCTCCAAGGTGTAACTCTGTAGAAAGCTTGTAACACTTTTGAATACATTACCAGTTATCCTTTCCAAAGGGCAAATCAGTTAATCGTCATGGGAAGAGCTGTTTCCCTCTGCTATGGCTATGCTCCCCGGGTCTTCTCTGCCTGGTGGTCTTGGGGTGAGGAAACAACCTCATGTCTGGGAGACTTCTCTAGATTAATTCTACTGTTTATGTTTTGAATGTGCTCTTCAATGTATGACTGGTGTGTGATGAGAGGAGGAAGAGGAGTGCAGGGGTTCCCACATCCTGCAGAAAGAAAGGTGAATTGCTTTTTTCTGTCCCAGACCCTGGGTGTTGGACCTGAGCACCAAAACCTGCAGGTAAGAGATTCACGAAGATGTCCATTTCCAGAGACTGTCTGTGCTAGATGTTTAGGTAGCAAACCTGTAGGCATTGAGTAAAAAAACTCAGTGATCATCCAGATAAGCTGGTCTACTGACAGACCTGGACAGCTGGAGGAAGATCAGCTGTGGTTGATCTGGAAAAGCATATTCTTCCACCATCACACCTACTGGAAGAGTCTGTTCCATGGCTGTGATTGTGTAGTATAATTGAAACAGAGTTAGAAATTTGACTTGGGGTAGAAACCAATTTTGGATTTAGCTGAAATGTGCTGTTTAAAACTTGTATAGTCTGCTAACTTGCTGTGCACAAAGGCCTACAAAAGGACAGAGAAGATTCAAGGCTGCTTAAGAAAGGAATGCGAACTTCCAAACTAAACGGAAGAGGGCTCCGCTTGAACCTTAGAGCAAGATAGAGCCAAAGCTGAAGCTACAGAAGATGCAAGATAGAGCCGAAGTTGAGGCTGCAAGAGACAGTCAAGATGACCAGAGATGTACAAGAACTGATAATTAATTGTAAGTAGTAAAATGAATATGCATGAACCTATTGTGAAACTCTATGCATATGCACAAGTAAGAGAGATAAAAGAAACTCGGAAATTTTCGAAGGCGCGCATGTCTTTTGGAGAAATAATCCACATGCGCCCAGCACTGAATAAAGATACATACCTACTTCCTGTGGGATTCCATAAAATTAGAGAGTTCTTGGGAAAGCTGCAAAAGGCAGGACTCAGAGACAGCAGAATTGTGATTAGAGCTAAGCAGTAGCCATTAAATAAGTCAGCAGAAAAGTTATATAAAAAGTATAAGAGGATGGACAATTAGAACAATGGTTCTGTAGTAATGCTTGTCTAGAATAACTTCCTAAGCTGCAGAAAAGTATATCTAGCAGATATAGAGAAGTTCTAAGCTTAATAATGGAGCTCTGTGCATTGTGTTTTAAGGCTTACAAACAGGTATTGTATTTGAAATAAGCAAGAATTGTTTTAACTGAAGGTAGGTGTGCTTATAGCGATTGGATGGAACTACTGTCAAAATGCTTTTGCTTTGTGTGATTGGTTAGAAAACTTATAAATTAGGCTGTAACATTAAGTTCCTTGTCTGCTGTCTGGGATGTGAGCTGGTGGCATCTTTCCATTGCCATGACCTTGTAATGAGACTGATGCTGGAAAATAAACGGCTCAAGGCGCATTCCTAGCAGTCCCGTTCCGTTCGTGCTTGTACATAGCCCCCGGCCGGCGATACTTCCCAACTTTTACAAGTTGTGGAGTCATGGAGTTTTTCCCGCAAATCATAATCACCATGCTGATGAAATCCTTCTCGGGTAGAAAAATGGCAGCTTACCCACATGGAAATGCATCCACATTGAGAGTGATGACTGTTACCAAAGACAAAGCTTGACTGACTTCACCTGCCAGCAATGGATCTGGAATCCTAAAGAGTAGGCTGCATTCTGTCCCCTCGCACATCCTGCAGCAAATCCCATCTCCCTATGCAAGGCACACAGGATCGTCTGCTCTTTGCTGATGTCCTTGTCCAGTCTGCAGCAACTTCTGCTGTTTCCCTGCTTTTTCTGCCTATCTCTGCAATAACACCTGCTTTCCCCCTAACTTTACACTACCTCTGGGTTTAGCAACAGCTGGAAACATAATTAAAATCTCTTTTGCCCACCTCCACCTTCCCAGGTCAGTAATAAGGAGAGTACACAGGGCATAAATAGTTGTGGAATCTATCTGGGCTGGTCCAGGGAGGAGTTTCTGGTCCACTGAGCCTGGTAAGCAGTGACCTAATTTCCATCAGCATTGGCTCTGTGGATCTACAATTCATCAGGCACCTTGACGGGAAAGTGGTGCATTTCTTTGCAAGACAAAGCTGAAAGGAATACTTGAGCTGCAATAGTAAACAATATGAGTTACTGTGTGTATTCTTTATGATCCATATCTAATGCAAATGCTGACTGCCTCCAGGGTAATAAAACATCAATCCCAGAGGAAATAATAATAATTACCTTACCTGTAACAATTGCATTAACAATTTCCTGTAGCCTGGTTACAGCTTAATATTTAAGGAACTATAAAGTAGGTATGCATTTATTAACCAGATTCTTAACACTTACATAAGACCTTTCTAAATGTAAATCCATCAATACTCAACACTCGAAAAAGGCTTGAATGGCAAATAATGAGAATTATCTTTATACCTCTGAGGATGGCCACAGAGGTCGTAATTATTTTTAGCAAAGGGTCTGGAACTCAAGCACTTGATTCTCATACCACAAGATATCATTGCAGTCATGGGTTTGGTATGTGTAGGTAGGCACATATGCACCCATATTTAATATAACCAACGTGGAAATGGGTTGAGTGCACCATGATGTGCAGATGTGAGTCTGACATGAAGTAACAGAAGTTTTAGGGAATAGATAATCTCCAGACACGTATATGTGTTCATAGGTGTGTGAGGTTGGAGATAAACCTTAGCATTTTCCACATCTCACTAGGAATGTAGAAACTGCTCTTTGTAAGCAGGTTTGTAAAATTCAGGAGAAAACATGGACTTTCCCAAGCATCAGAGGCTTGGAGGCAATGTCAGAGCCATGACTGCAGTGGAGACACACAAGCAAACCTGACTTAAGAAAATAATTAAGTACTGCTGATTGTGTCAAATTAATTTCATGTGCAGTTGTCTTGAAAACAAACAAGAACAGGTCAGAGCCATTCTGCTTGTAACAGATGTTGGGATTTCTCAGCTAGTGGTCAAATCTCTTTGTTGATTGGTGGTCTTAGCCTATTGCTTGTGGGACAGGTGCTAGTCAAAATCTCCTCACTCACGGCTGGGGGGAAAGGAAAAAGCAGTGGAGGTCATGGGTATTTGGAAGACACAGCCCAACAGTGTCTGATCACTTTCCCTTGCTCTGTATTGCTCATTTTTGGAGCAGCAGGGCAGTACTGGAAAAAGGAGAGGCAACATCTAATCAACACGACGTTGTCCAGCCTGGTTGAAAACCAGATATAAATGACCCTCATGGCTCTACATTTTGCTTGTCAGAGAAGGTCTTGAAAAAAAAGACAGGGTTTGGAAGAGCAGATTTTACTCTTGTGGTTAACATGTTAAATAAATAATAAATTCCTGTAGGAAATGCTTTACTAATTAAGGCCAAATTGGAAATGACTGGTTTACACTGAAAAGAGCTACTCCAAAAAAAAGCTGGACTGCTCTACAATCACTTACATGAGTAAGCACAGCAAAAAGAGTTTAGTCTGGAAGGAGCTAAAATGTGCACACATAAAATCTTACTTTGAAAGCAGCAACAAAGGACACGTAATCTATATCTCAGTCAGTGACTTTGTATGTTTTGCAGAGTTTCTCCAAAATGTATTGGAAATCATAATTCATTTTTACAATGCATGAAATTAAAATGATAAATTTCAGGATTTTTTTTGAGAGAAAGAAAACTCAGTAAGCAGCACTAGGGGATCAGAAGAGATTTTAACAAGGAGAGACTTCTGTTGACTTGGGGGCTTTGGATCAGGCTGGAGATTGGTGACGATGGACAACAGTTAATAAAAGCATGTCTGTTAGATACACAGGAGCTTGAGTAAGTTGGAGCAGATCAGAAGCTGACTGCAGTGTCTCAACATGGAGCTGATTCTCATGGAGCTGGGTGCTGGCTGGAGCCTTGCAGTGCTTTTGATGGGAGCATGGCAGCAGCCATGGATGAGTCATGGAATCCTGTAATAGAACCACAGAACGGCTTGTGGAGGAAGTGATCTTCAAGAGCACCTCATTCCAACCCCTCTGCCATGGCAGGGACATCTTGTACTAGACCAGGTTGCTCCAAGCCCTGTCCAGCCTGGCCTTGAATTTCCAGGGATGGGACAGCCACAGCCTCTCTGGACATCCTATCCCAGGGCATCACTGCTCTTGCAGCCAGGAATTTCTTCCCAATATCCCATCTAACCCTGCCTCTGGTAATGGGAAGACATTCCCCCTTGTGCTGTAATTCCAGGCACTGGTCCAAAGTCTCTCTCCAGCTCTCCTGGAGCCCCTTTAGGCACTCACAGGGGCTCTAAGGTCTGCCTGGAGCCTTCTCTTCTCCAGGATGAACAACCTTGTCTCTCCCAGCCTGTCTCCAGAGCAGAGGGGCTCCAGTTCTTGGAACATCTTCGTGGCCTCCTCTGGATTTGCTCCATGTCCCTCTTATATTAGGGGCCTGTCTTTTTCTTCTGCTACTTACCTGGCTTCAGCAAGTGCTGCTATTCAGTGGGAGCTGAATGCTGGGCTCTGATGTCATGTTAGAGCTGCCTGGGTGGGACAGCTGCTCTTACAGAAACAAAATTCAGCTTAGGGAAAGGGGTTTTATGTGCTTTGTTTGGAAATGCTGTCCCATGAATCACCAGGTAAGAAGCTCTTTGTATCAGGCAGCTGATATGAAAAACTTACTAAAATATGTGAGTTTCTTTCAGTTTGGAAATCTCATCTCTAGCATGACGCAAAATGTGATACTGAACCACAGCAAAATACTTAAAAAGTATAAATGGTACATGTCCTGACAAGTCAAGAGGAAGAAAGTGACAGTGGAGGAGAGATCAGGGATTAGTGGATTAAAGGAAAACCGCTTTCAAGGGTCAAAACCATTCTCAAACCTACATTTATCCAAAGAAAAGATCTGTTGCATTAAGAAGCTGTACACAATTTCTGACTTACTCATTTCCTTCATGTAGGAGGAGTTACTATCTCTGTATGTTTCTGATCTTTTCCTTTATGCTGGAATATATTATGTGTTTCTCATCTAGGGTAGCATTTAAATTTTTCATGAACACTGGGAAAGTCACAGGACAAAGCCAAGGAGGTAACTCTGGTCACCTTATCCAGAACACAGCAACTTCTGACATTTGCTGGACTTATGGGCCATCAGTGGAGTTAGACAATGCTGTCCCTGTCTGTACATGCAAGAGACGTGTTTTGCTGAAAGATGCCAGTTGTAGGTGGGAGGCGAGTGCTTCTGTTGGACCAGGGCTGGGGGCACTTGCAGCTTCAAGTATAACATTTACTTGACTCCTTTGTAATTTAAGCCATGAATCATTGCCTGTCTACAACAGTCACAGCCATAAAGCCCTCTAACAACAACAACAAAAAAAAAGAAGCACACCTATCTATTAAATAGATGTCCTCCCTTTTGGTGCTGTTTAGACAAGAAACTACCTGTATCCTGTTTGGTGATCTCAACCTTTCATCAGACAAGCTTTCTTTGACACTTCTTTTTCAAGATACCCATTCCTTAGTCTCTCATAACTGTGTGGTGTACCCAGAATAGATCTTATGAGTAGAAAAAAAGAGTTACATTCTTCAGCCTGCTGGTTGCTGTGTGGATCACATCCATTTGTGATCATCCTTGCTGCATAGGCACAATGTTGGGTTGTGGGTGTTGGAATCCAGGGCACAGGGAATATTTCCCTGCCTGTATTAGGGAGCCCTGACCCCCGTCAGACACTGTTTTTAACCTCTGTCCCAGGGAAAAAATTGCTAAGGCTTTGGGATGAGTTGGAGAACACAGGTGTGAACTAGGTATGTAGCAGTAGTAGTAGGAATCTATCACAGGGTGAAGTATCTGGGATTTTAGGATTTTAGTATGAGAGTGAATGGGAGACAAGATGGAGGATTTTGGGTGTGGTTTCCTCTCCTTCTTGTTCCTTCTTCTTCTTCATTTTCTGTAGTATTGGTGGCACAAAGTCATTGGTTAGGGATGGTAGCAGCATAATTGTTACGTGTGTAGATCAGTAGGAGTCATTGGTAGTAAAGTAAAAATAATATACGTGTTAGAAAGTAATTGGATTAGGTATCTTTAAAAAGACCTTGGTTTTGGGTATCGAGGCAATTTTTGCCATTCTTGTCCATTTTATGCCTTGCTTCTCACGCTCAGTCTGACATGCAGACAGCGTACTGAACTTAAGATAAGAGAAAAATAAACAACAAACTGAAGACCAAGAGAATCAGTGAGTCTCACTCGTCCTTCATCCCTGGCAAAGAACTCATGGGAGGGAACCTCCTTCAAGGGCCCTGGAGGTAGGTTCCCAGCAGTGTGTGGGGGAAATAGCAAAGCCTCCCACAGTGGGCACCTTATAGTCCACTGGGACCCTTGGGTCTATTCAGCAGGCCCCAGCCTGGGCTGCTGTGTGGGGTTATTCCACCCCTGACGTGAAACTTTACATTTCTCTGTATTAGATCTCGTGAGGTCTGGAGGCTTCCTGGTAGGGCAGCCAGTCCCACTGTCGAAGAACTGGTTGAGTTTAATAGCAACATCCTTTGGATATGTTCAATATCTCCTATTTGATCAGCTGGTCTTCCATAAAGGACTCTTTGCAGCTCTAAGATGTCATTCAACCTGCCGCAAGGTCTAAAAGACTCTGTGGAGCTTTAACGTCTTGATGACTTATGGCTGGGATTGAGACTTTGTCCAAACTGTTGCTCTATTTGTATAAACCTTTCAGGCTGATGGAGGACTCTGCAAACTAAGTCTCTGACTTTTACTTAGACTCTGTGAAAATTGAGTTATTCCCAAGTGACTTTGCATCTCACCTCAGAGTGAGGAAAATCCACAGTCATGAAGTGAGTATTCATGAAGATCAAGGGCTCACTTTTTTGATCTGAGTCAAAGATTTTCAAAATGGTTTTTCCAGGGGCAAGTCATAGGTGGATGATAAAATTGAACCAGTTTAATGTACATATCTTCTTACTGCATTTGCTCAGTGTCTGTTTATGATGAATGTAAAGCAGATCCAATGTTTAGGCAAGTGGGCTCCCTTTTATGTGTTGGGATTTTGTCACCGAATATCATACATGAGCTTGCCTCCAAACCCCGGGATTGACTGACAGGGGCTTCTCCCAGTCAGATCTCTTAGGAAGCTGCAAGCATTTCACTGGCCAGATCCCAAGGGGGCATGGTGTTCAAACCAATGAGAATATCCATACCAGATCTTTCAAATGCTCTATGTAAGGGGTAGCCTGGGAAATAAACTCTCTCTTGCCACACGAACGTCGGGGGTGAGTAGTCTCTGTCTCCTTGCCCACTCTGCCCCTCACGTGATCTAACAGGATTTTATGTCTACAATGGCCTGTTAAGCTTTTGAAAAGGAAAAACAAAACAATGTGCCTAGTTTTTAAATTATGCCTAAGTGCATCACTCTTCATGTTATAAACCATTGAAAAAAGTGGAATTATTTATATTATTTGTATGACATTAGGCCTCAGGAAGAGCAGATATAACCCCATTTACTACTGTACAAGCAAATATGGTTTTTGGACTGAATAGTCCAAGAAGGTGGCATTACTCTATTCTGAGAACTCCTTAGTTCAATGTCTTGCTTAAACCAATGTACAAAATCTGTGGCATAGCTGGAGCTGTAGGAGTTGCTTCTGCTGGAAAATCCAAGACTGGATCAGCTGGGTGGTGAGTACATTTGAAATATGAAGGGCAAGCAGAGGGCTGTGAAAAGGTTTCTGAGAAAGGACCATGGTGGTTTGCTGGGCCAGCACTCCCTGGGTGCCTGAAACCTCCTGTTGATGTTCCAGGAGAGAGAAACTGGACAGAGATGGCATTTCCTCATTTTTGAGGGCTGGCTTTGCAGCCTGGCCCATTTTTTTCTGGAAGCATTTAATAGTCATAGCTGATCCCCAGATGTGTGGCTAAAAATAATATGTTTTTCCTCTCACTAATATTTGGATATTAGAAGCTAGAAATAAACTAGTGTTTATAAAGACATTATGGGCAGGTTATTCCATGTTTTCTTGCCTCTCCCCGTGAAAATGATTGTGCTGGTCCTAGTCAAAGGCAGCCTCCTGGATGTGACACCCATATTGGGTCAAGATGGCATTGCTGACCTTTGCCTGGGCTAATGTCAGTCCTGCTGAGCTGTGAACATCTCTTGGAGACATTTGTCAGAAAGAAATGGGAGACAAAACTGCTCTATCTCATGCTGCAGCTGCAGGTGTGTCCCAGAGGTAGGGGGAACTGAATAAAATCTCCCTTCTCCAAAGCCCTGAATCCCACTCTATCCTTAATAATAAAGAGATTTACTCCAAGCCTCTTCCAATAAAACTCTGAGTGTACGTGTATGTTGTAGGATGAAGGAAAACATCCTTTTGAAACCCGAAAGCAGAGCAAGAGGTAAAACCTTACAAGCTTGACTTGGATAATTTGTAATCTCAACATCAGCTGTCCAATTTCAGTGATTGATTGCATTTTGAACCAACTGCTTTTGAGTTTGGGATTTCAAATAAAGCCCAGGTTTTGACTGTGTCTCTGCCAAGCGTACAGAAGACCACATGGAGAGCTAGTCCATGGGTCTGGGTACAGCCTCAAGCTGAGAAAGTCTGAAGGAAAGCTGGGGGAAGGTCCCTGATTTCTAATACAATTTTCCTCAACATGGGCCAAGGTCAGAAGTGACAGGACAGATGGCCCCTTTGGTCTGTCCCAGAAAGGTCATTCCTGCATTCTTATTCTCATCAGTGTTTGTTACAAATAATACTACATCCACAGAACTTTACAGCTGTAAAATGAAGACCTGGGAAATGCCAGTATAAAAAAATCCTTATTTTATAATTTTATTTCTCATTATGAAGCTTACACTGATATAATTATAATTCAGCTTCAGACTCAGCTTCCACATGGACTATTTTAACCAGATTAGATAAAGACAGACTTTGTTAGAAACTGGTATTTTCAGAAATGTGCTGCAAAAGAAGGAACATGGAGTGCAGCAGCAACGCGTATGGTCAGCATTTCCAAAGGAAGCTATGTTTATTGATCATATAATGTGTGAGTATACTTGCATTCCTCTGCATAGCTTTGAAATCCCTGAAATCCCATTTGGTCCAGCTCTGGCAGACTGAAAAAGGACTCAGAGAGAGGAAGTTTGAAAATTCTGCAAAATCTGAAGGAAGGGAGAGAATCCACCATTTCTTGCAGCAAAGTTACTGTGTCACTAAGCAGCAGATAATCCCCATTTAAAAAGTTATTTTGGATATAGCTATGATGGGAAAACTTTCAGCCAGAGTTTAAGATTTATGAGACATGCAATAACACCAGCTTCCAATCACAGGTTCTGCAGCTCATGCAACAGCTCCTTTTGTCAGGGCAGCAGTTTCAAGGAATGTGTTCCATCATGTCCATCTGCAGTTGCCTATGAGGGAATGTGAACCAGGCCCAGGTTCTTGGTGATGATTTGCAACACCAGTTTGCACTTGCTTCCAGTCCTGTCTTCCCTCCCTATTGCCCTGCAGCCTCTCTCAAACCAATGCTTCCCAGTTCAGGGAAGCTGCCTTGCCCCTGTCCTCCCTGCTCAGCTGTTTCAAGGCAGCTACTGGGTTTGAAAGCTGGTATTTCTTCTCTTTTTTGGAGACACTTGTTTTTTAGTTTCAGGCCCAGGCACCTGTCCCGGTAGTATCTCTCCTGTGCTCATAGCAGTCCATGGCAGTTCAGTCTCTTATTTACAAAGTGGACTCCACAGGGCTGTCTTTGTAAGCACCAGTGGAAGAGGGAGGGTAGCATTTACCTGCATCCATCTGTTGAGTCCTCTCTTGCCCCCACACTCTGCCCCGGTACAGCAGAGTGATGCCTGCTGAAACATAGGGAGGAATTATCCTGCAGAGCCAGGGCCAGGGTCTTGCAAGGGCTATCCCAACTTGGCAGGGAGGCTGGGTTGTTTCACAGGCAGAGCAGGACTCCCTGGGGGAGTAAGAGAAAAAGAGAAAATGAAGCAAGTAAGACGCTGGCACCAGGAGTGGCTGCCTGCTCTCAGTTTACTCCAAGGAGTCCTCTAATAATACCAGTGGAGGCCATTCATGCTTTACTGGGATCTTCAAAAGTCTTTATGGGATGATTTCTATAGAATGGTAGTGCTGGAAGCAGTTAAGGGGCAGTATGCTATTATTAGGAGATTTTTTTTAAGCTCCATTTGGACATGTCTTACTGTTATATAACAGCAAGGAATGAGCCCTAGCAGCTGTTTGGTATTTATTAGAGTCCACAGCGGAGTAATGAGGAGGGAAGCAGCAGGGAGGGTTTCAGCAATTGGAGAATTCTTCCTTCTTTTCCACAGGTTTTCTGCAGGGCTTTTTTGAATCCTTATATTTCCTGCCCCACACAGACATCACAGGTGAAGAGTAAAGTCCTGAAGAGCACCCCATGAAGCCAACACTGTGTGAGCTGGTACTGCTCAACCCTCAAACTGCAGACTCAGAAATCATCACTACACTGTTTACACCCTTTGTGTTTTCATGTTCATCTTTTATTATAAAAAAGTCTTCAATCCATTCCTTCAGATATTACATAGTCCTGACCTCTCTCTTGTATGGCAAATGGAGAGATAGCAGATTTATGTCCTGAGAGACAACAGTTTCTGGTGTATTTCTGCACACACAGTCCTGGTTCAAGCTGCCATAAAAACCTTTTTTCTGCTCCATATGTAACTCCATGTAAAGTTTTCATGGCACATTTATGAGGCTGATTATGGCTTGTGACCAAACTATAGGGAGTAAAAGTGGTTGGCAAAGCCAGTAAGACTCCAAGAATTTCAGCCCATCAGTGGACGATCTCTTTTGGTGCTACATGGCCACTGCAAGGAAATGGAGGGGGGAAAAAAAACCAAAAAACAACCCCAAAAAACCCCAACAACAAAAACCCAAACCAAACAAGAAAAAAAGGAAAAAACCCAAAGAAAAACAAAACAAACCCACAAAAAACCTCATTATGGAGAAGCAGTTTTCTGCATGGGGAGTCCATGTTCAGTCTGGGAATATTTTTGGTGCAGGGAGAAGGCCAGCTGGGGAAGGTCAGCCTCCGAGTTTGCTATGCCACTGCAGTCCTGCAAAGCTCACTCAGCAGAGGCAGCTTTTAAAATACCTTCTCCTTTCTTATGAAAGATTCTGCAGCGTCTCTAAACACAGCATTTGAAATCTCACACATCTCTCTTCTCTTCCCTGTCTCCTCGATGATCCCTTGTTCAAGCTGTCAGGGTTTAACAGCCCTGCTCTGCTACATTTTTGACACATACAGCAACTCACAGGTGACCTTTGCTCTTTCTAGCACTGCATAGCCAGGAAAGCTGCAGGAAAGGGAACAGGATCCCATTCTGGTTCATTCATCAGCCACAAAACCATCTGCTGAGTGTGGAGCACAGGAGTTTTATTAGCCACGTGATACAGCAAGCAGAGCTCTGCTATGTTGCCATATGCCCAGAAACAGGATAAAACCTTTTCCTTTCTTCAGAGGAATTTGAACAGGCTCCATCACACTCCCTTGTTCTGAATTTCATTCCTTCTCTTCTTGCTGCAGGATCACTGACAAGCTCTTTCACCCCGAAAGATCTATGTCCACTTGGAAACCAGTGAAAACCATATACAGAACCTCAGTGAAAAGTGTTAGACAAAGGCAATGAGAATTTCACCACTTCTTCCTGTGAGCCCCTTCACTCCAGTAAGCCATGCTGCTTTAGTGTGTGAGCAGAGCTTTTATTTTCCCTGGAGCCTTTATTTTCCATGCAGATGGAGAACAGAGGGGCAGAAGGGCTGCAAAGCTGAGAGGCAGGTATTCTGCAGTTCCAAATCCCCAGTGCCGTGTATTTTACAAATCCCCCTATCTAAATTTTATCACTAAGGAGGTCTATTACACTTTCAGCTGGGGCACAAATGAGTGTGAAGAGTGGTATCATTGGACCAAAGACAAATCCTTCCCACAAGGACTTATATCAGAATAGTCAAGTGAAAGGACTTGAAAGCCATTGACTTGGCCTCTTGCCTACTCTTTCCTCCCCCATCTTGTAGCACTTGCTGATGTTTTCAGGGACTTCTGTTCATGTCCAGCTCTTTCCTCTGCTCCTTCCCACTGTTGCTCTATCTCTGGTGGCATGTTGGTACATAAGCGTCTCCTGAAGGACTGGTTTAAGAAGTGCACAGAGATGCACAGGAACAGTGATTGGGGCTAGTAGAAACAAAAAAAAAAGATCAATAGACACTTAGCACCTGTTTGGAGGGACCTAATCCAGGCTATTCCAGCCTAAATTGTTCTATAATTCTATTTGCAACCATGACCCTTTTCTTTTTACTTCTTTTGCCTATTCTGTCCTCTGGCTGTTGTCCCCTGGTCCTCACTGTGCTGTCTCAGAGCTCCCAGGCTGCACAGGATGGATGTCACCAGCCCATAAAACACCAAGGGTTCAGCATCCTCTTTCCAGCACTCCCTGATTCTCCCATTCTCCAGCTCTACCCTGACTTCACTCTTCCACAGACTGAGTAATTGAAGCCAGACCCGGTTCAGATTTTCAGCTCTGCTCAGATCTTTTCAACAATTTCTTTTTTTAACCTTCCAAAGGTGTCAAATGCTAGTCAGGACCTGGACCATGAAAGGGGAAGATGACAACAGAACTTCAAGGTGAAACAAGAGCCTCAGAAGATTCCTCTGGAGCCACCATAGGGAGTCCAGGCAGGTGCTCTCCCTAGAAACTGGGTCCCCTGGGACAGGGGATGGTTTACTACCTGAAATTTGTATTCCTTCCAGAAAAAGTCTGGGGGAAAGAACAAGTCTATATACTGACATCAGGACTGCAATAAAAGCAGGTATAAAGCTCTGAGCTTTATGTGGTAAGCATAAAGCATGTGGTAGGGGTGGTAGAGAAATAATCTTCCCCAAGAGTTACTGGAGTGACCTCAGCTGTCTGCTGAAGGAAACCACCCCATCACCATCTCACCAGCTGGTTGGGACAGGATGCTATGGACTGGGCAATGAGGAACCCAGTCCTCCCCTAGGATCACCCCAAACTTCCTGGGGACAGGGCCTTTTCAGACACTTCAAGTATTTGGATCTAGCTCACATGAAACTTAAACAACCCCATTTCTGGCTTCCGGCAGCTATCACTGAGGTGGTGAGCCTTTTTACTGGGCCAGAACCACAAGACTTACTCTAATTCACATCTGTGTTCAAAATAAAACTGCTGTGAATTGTTCTTGATGCAGAGACTGCATTTTCCCTTTTCCCCCCTGCTATTAACCCTTGCCAAATTTGCAGCCTCAGTTTTGACTCCCACCACTTTATGTGTCTACTTCCGCTATTTGTTACTTGAGGTTCACAGGACTGCTCTGGTTCAACCATTACCTTCCAGGACCTGCACATCCCTGTTGGAATTGCTGACTTCCAGAGAGTCTGATTGTGTTCTGTACCCCAACCCTCTAAATCATGACCCCATGTATAATTTTTAAGCGTGCAGTCTTACATTTGGTCATGTGAAAGTACCACTAGTTTGTTTGTGCTTGAATATCAACCACAGTGAATTGCATCCTGTTAGCAATCTGTCTTGGTTTTTATTGCTCTTGCCAATCCCAGTGTCATCTGCTATATTTATTCATTACAATTTTCATGCTTCTTCTTAGCCTTTGACAAAAATCTTATATAATGTAAGTCTACAGACAAATCCATCTGGAGTACAGCTATGAAATGTTTTAGGACAAAGATGTGCATAAGCATTTAAACCCTCATTTCAGACATATCTGACACTTTTATCCCTTCAAATGTACATTATGTTGATTATCTGGTGGTTCCAATTTCATAAGAGAAATGTTCTAGTGTAATTTAAAGTATTCCTGTATAAATATGCTACATCCATACTGTCATTTTTGCCTGTCAAAACTTATGTGAGATTGGCTGGATGTGATTTGTTTCCTGTGTGGATCAGTGTTGTTTTTTTCAGTGATGTCATTTACTCCATCAATTTTTTCCATGACTGGAGTTAGGCTGATAGCCCAAATTTACTGAGGTTATTTTGTTTCTCTGTCCCAGAAGGACTCTTTCTGTTCCTAAGACGCAAGTTACTCCTCAAACTCAACAGCACATATTGGTCCTTGCTGAGTTTTTCTGTAAATCTGGGCTGCCAGTTACACAGATACCTAATATCTATGTATCTGATATCATTAGCTACTCTTTCACGTGTTTTTCTCTGTTTTAATGTAAAGTATTTAATCATCACCATACAATATAAATATATTTCCCCCCAAACTGGAATAAAATTGTTTTCTGAAGACACTGATTGCTTCTGAATTATGTTATTAAGTCTGTTCTGTCTTTCTATATTCATCTGTCTGTCCATGAGCCAATATTACACTTAGGAATCGTTCTGATTTTGATTTATTAAGGTGTCCTACTTACTGTGCCAGCTTTCCTTTCTCCCTTTCTCCACCCAAAAATATCTACAGTTTGTAGATTTTAATTTTTGCTTTTAAACTCCCCTGATTATTGCATATTGGAGTTTTATGATTCTTTTCACAGCTGCATTCACTGCCCTTGTAAAGGAGTTTTTTTTAAAAACTAGTTTACACTTCTCTTCAGCTGTGGGCCTTTGTTTCTTTAAATATTTATAGTAAAGTATTCTTTACCAGTTTCTAGTTTTCATTTCAATTTTTAAATTCCTTTTCTTTGCCAACCAGTTTTTCATTTGTATTTTGAATAAATAAAATAGACTTAAAAGTCTTTTCAGATTTTCTTTCCTTCCCTGTATTTGAAGGAAAAACAAAGATGAGGAACCTGAGATACATATCTAATCCCCTGATCCAAAGTCTGGGGTTTTTAGAATGTAATAAAGGTCCAGATAAAATTATAATAATTGGCAACACTTTAGTATTGCATTTGTCTGACTGTGTTCTCTGGCCAGGACCTAATAACATATTATCAATAATTTTTTAATAGATTAAAATAATGATTTCATCATGATTTTCAAAGATGAAATCCAAATAAATTTTCATTTGAGCACTTACAGCAATAGAAAATATGATTTCTAGGCTTGCAGTGATGTGTCTAGGAGGTGCTGACACTTGTCACCTGTGAAAGCCCAAGCAGTTTAAATTCAGGCTGTGTGGATTTGGCATGGCCTGATTGTTTGGTAGTGGAGGAGGGCCACCCCACAGCATAGAGGTAGCTTCTGTGAGAAGGTGCTAGGAGCTTCAGCCATGTCTGACAGAGCCAATCTGTGATGGCTCTGAAGATGGACATGCTACTGGCCCAATTAGAGAGGTTGGTAACGCCTCCCTGATGACATATTTAAGAAGAAAATCAAAACAGCACAAGCGCAGTTTTTCCTCAGGGGTGGGGAGGCACTGCAGTGGCTGTCACCATGCCAGCACGGCCTGTGGTGAGCCTTGCCTGCCTGACCACCCCTAGCTAGCCACTGTGGGCACAAGGGCAGGTATGGAGATGGCAGCTTCCCCTTCCCAGCGCCCCACATGAAGAGAGACGTTAAATAGTGCCAGTGCCGCGGTGACTGCCACTGCCCACGTGATGGCAGCAGGGCTGCATGGCTGGTGGTGAAAACATGGTGACTGATTCCCCAACGTGGAACCTAAATGAGATAAACTTCTCAGCGCTGTGGGATCTTGCAAGAATCTTTAAATTAGTGGAACTTGTTGACAATGGTACCTACAAGCAGCAGTTTTTCTTCTAGTGAGAGAAGAGGAGGAAGTGAGGACATGTAAGAGAAAACAATATGGCGGCACCAAGGTCAGTGGAACAGAAAGAGGGGGAAGAGGTGCTCCAAGCGTCAGAGCCAAAATTCCTCTGCAAGCCATGGTAAGGACCATGGTGAAACAAACTGTCCCTTTGTAATGCATGAAGTCCACAGGGGATGCAGAGATCCACTTGCAGCCCATGAGAAAAGTGCTCATGCTGGACCGAGTGGATGCCAAGGAAAGCTGTGATCCAGTGAGAAACCCAGAGACAGAGGACCCTTGCTTCCAGAAATAAAGAGAGAAAGCTCTTGCTGCCAAACTAGAGCAGCCTATCCTTAAAAGACCGCACCCCATGGACAAATGACCCACGCCACAACAGTTTTGGGACAACTGTTTGCCTGTGGGACAGGCCCGACAGCATAGGAAATAAAGACTCTTCTCCTGAGTGAACAGAAGAAGATCTTGAGTGATGAACTGACCAAAACCCCCACAGCCTCTCTGCACTGTTGGTGGGAAGGAGGGAGGGGCTGGGGGGGGGAAAAAGGGTGTTTATTTTATTTTATTTGACTTCTCACTATCCCTCCTCTGAGTCTGTTAATAATAATTTTACCTTATACCTTTAAATTTGAACCTGTTTTGCTCTTAAGAGTGTTTTTTCCCTCCCAATCCTTATCTCAGCTCATGAGCCCTTCATTAATCTTTTTCTCTCCTCTGCCCTATATATAACAGAAGAGGGTGAGCAAACAGCTTTCATGGGTACCTGGTGTTTGCCCAGTATCAAACCATGACACAGGCCAAATTAAAAATACTGGCCTTATATTCCTTGGCCAGTGACTGTGGCACTGTTGTCCAAACAAAAAATGTAGTTTAGTTCATTGGTGGGTAAAATTCATCCCATAGATCAGATGTGCACAAAGAGGGATTGGCTTTTTGTTGGCTATCAAGAAACAGAGTGAATGAAATACTAACAAGGTGTAGTTCTGAATGCTGATGGCAATATCTCTTCGGCATGTTATGAGGTCATTAAGCTACTAATTATGTGAAAAATAACTCACTTGTGCTTCTAGTGTCTTCATTCCAATGCTGACTTTTACTTTCCAAATCCATCACCTTCTTTATGAAAGTCTGAAGGTTTTATGAGCTAATGGGCTTCCAAGGTAGAAAAGCAAGGAAAAAGTAAAGCAAGTGTTATAAATATGGTTGTGATTAAGCCAAATTAATAATCAATCGAGCCAAGTTTAATAAAGAGAATTTTTAATATTAATT
>VXAX01000409.1:140962-155721 GCA_013399835.1 Leptocoma aspasia | reverse complement strand
CAACTTATGAAACATAACTGATTAACTACCAGCCTGAATTACCTACTGCATCTATAACAATCCCTCCCCCTCTACATTATTATTTTAATTCAGGTTTGTACTAATTTTACAAAAAAACTGTTACTTTATATTTTGTCTTGTTTTTCTTAGTAATTATTATAGTATTTGTAGTTTTTCTTCTAATCTTCCCCCTGGTATACTCCCTGATAGGGTTGATAAGCAGGCTTATTTTTAGTTACTAGTTTTTTTAATTTGTCTATTTTTAAAAAAAATTCTAATTTTTTTTAAATTTCGCTTTTGCTGCCTGGTTATTTTTACTGTCTTTTCTTAGTTCTAGGATCTTTGATACCTGTTTTGAGTTGCTGGCTGCCTTTTCAGGGTTTATGGGCATTGCAGCCAGCTGCATGCCCTGTACCACTGAGTGAATCAATTTGATAAAACAAGGAATTATACAAGGCAGAAAAATAATCTCTGCTATTGAACATAGGATGAAGAACTCAAGTTTCTTCTATTACGCCTTCTTAAACAGGTGGTCTCACTATGACATCTGAAGAATCGAATTCTACTTTTGGATGGGCACATGTGCTATTCTTTTGATTTTTGCTGCTAGACTTCTTACGACTTCGCTGTAGTTATTTATTTCTATACAGCATTTTGACTCATTAAACTTCTCACACACGCCTCTTTTTTCAGCTAACAGATAATCTAGAGCTATTTTATTTTGGTATACAAATGCTTTCATCTGTGAATGCTGCTTTGATAAGAGTTCTAAAGTGTCGGACGTATAGTTGGAGACTATCTCTACGACTGCTTGAAGCTTAATTAGCTGGTTCAGCAGATACATGGGAGTTCAGTATCTCCAACTCTCGTCTTGATCTCATGTAGCTGGGCCATAATACTTTATGATTTTCTCTGCTGGCTACTCTTCTTTTTTCTAAGTTTGGCTTTTACTTACAAGTGGTATTTTCTCTTTTAGGTTTCTCTTCTGTTGGTTTAAAGTTTTATATAAAGGTGCTCCTAGTAGACTGCTTTTTGACTTGGGTAGAGTGAAAAACACTGGCTTTATTAGTCTCAGAGTGCAAGATTTCTAATTGTTAGGTAGCTCACTGTATGCTTTTTTCTTATAAATTTAATAGATGCTGTCTGGGGCTTTCCAATTTTTTTTTTTAATTTTCTGGTTTTTTTTAGTACTCCTTTACACTATTTAGGGACTGGTATGGGTTTGTTCTTGTACTTTTGTTCTAGCAGAGACTGACTACTTTGTTTTACTGACATTTTTCTTTTTTGTCTTGACTCTAATATCTCGCTGGGGCTTCAGGCTGCTACGTCTTAATCTGAATTGACGGCTAGCGTGGATATGCAAGGAGTATATCTCACTACTTGAGTATATTGTTTTTCTTCTTGACTAATGCATATTGACCTGATTATTTTTTTATCTAACATTTATCTTTCTGGTCTCTGCAAGGTTTGAGAAACTTTCGTGCTGTCTTATTTAAGGAGTTGCTCGGGAGTTAGCTCTTTTCTACGGCTATTTTTCTGCTGATTCTACAGATTCAACAATTAGATAAACTAAGTTTAGTGGCAATTTCTTGTATGAGGTCGATGAAAAGGTTTCTGTCAGAAGCAGGCAATCTCCAATTTCCATATTGCTTTTCTAGTTGTTCATATTGTTTACTCATAGTCTTCAGTTTCTCTTGCTCTAACTTCTTTTTCCGCACCTCTGCTTCTTGTCTTTTCTGTTCGAGTACTCTCTGTCTCATTTTGCTCTCTGGATTTGCTCTTTCTTGGTTTTTTGAAAAACAAACAAATTGATTAAACTGTAAACAAGTTTGCTCATCACTATTGGGGGAGAGATTGAGAATTACTGGATTGTTCAGGTATGGCTGGTCTTCATATTTTATATTTTTTTCAACTCAATACATTCTTCTCTCTGTGGTACATATCTCCAGATTATTATGGTGGTAGCATTGGTTGTTAACTTGGAGATAGGCTATAAACATAGATTCCCTGCTTCACTCGGTCTAGATTGTGTGGTTACACTTGTCGCATACAGGGATAGATCTCTGTTTAGTGTCTCTCCTGTGTCTATGGAGCCAAACCCTTAACTGCTCGCCTTGAGGGTTTTCTTGTTGTTTATAACAATAAGCTTTATTGTCTCTTACACAAACTCTGAACCGAGTGCTATTTAGTGTGCAATGCTCACTTTATTTATGGAAGGAATCTTTTGAGGAGGTGGGGATTTAAGAGCTGGTCTCTGTTTGCTTTCTCAGAATGATCTGGGAGCATTCGTGGCACTTGTTTTTGGAAATCTCAGGCTCTTGTTTATGTGGGTTTCCTGGGAGCCCGCTAGTCCTGTTGCACACAACTAGGCTCAGGACTACTAGGATTTCTCATTTCTTTATCTTTCTGCTTCCGCTTATGTTCACTGGGTTGCAGCCAGCGGCGAGGGAGTCTATCTTCTTGGCAGCAGGGATATTCTTCTAGGGATCTACAGTGGGTCCGGGCTGCATACCTTCTTTTAAAAACTCCCCACCTCGAAGCTTTGACTGTATCAGCCGTGCAAGGTACTTTGTTAAATTTGCGACACACAATAGCTATCGGTTCTGCCTTAGAATTGAGTTTTTCTCTATTTCGTCCTGGTGTAGGAGAAACCACGGATATGAATCTAATTCTAGGAACTCTAAGAGCTAGCTGGTTAAGGTTTGCTCCTTCTCAAGACACAGAGTACACAATCCAGAGGGTTTTGACCCACTCACACAATGCGCGACCCAGATTTCGTCACAATACCCGCACCTGAAGTACACAAAAGGGTAGCATTCGCATCCAGTCTGTGTGCATCTGACCCGATACTCGTTGGTCATTTATCGCTCCAGCTTAACTTGATCTTCAGATCTCCTGGCGAAGAGGTGACTTTCTACTCGGTGTCTTGATCTGGACTCTGAACTTTTTTCACTTGGGATGCGTGTGTCTAGCCTTTTTCGGCTGTGCGGATAGCTGTATCTGTTGTTAAAAGGACAAGAAAAGGGCCTTCCCAGTGAGGAGAGAGCGGGACTTTCCTTTATGTTTTAAAGAGAACCTTGTCCCCAGGCTGAATTTTATGTATGGCGAATCTAAAAGGTATATGCTGAGTTAGTATCCCCTGTTTCCTTAATTCTTGAAGATTTTGTTGATTTCCAGCAGGTATGGCTGGATTTGTCTATCTTTATTCTGGGGTGTCCCACTGGCATCCCGTGAGTGTAGGGCATTCCATATAACATTTCAAATGGGGACAGCCCGGTTTCTGAGTGAGGCATAGTCTGAATATTCAAGAGTGCTAAAGGAAGGTATTTGTACTATGACGTTTTAGGTTCTAACATTAATTTAGGTAATTGCGCTTTTAATGTCTGATTGGTTCTTTTGACTTGGCCCAAGCTCTGGGGATGCCAGGGAGTGTGATATTCTCACCTGATTCCCAGGGAATCTGCTAGTTGTTTGATGATTCTGGATGTAAAGTGTGTTCTTTGATCTGAATTTATATACTTTACTAGTCTATATTGGGGTACGATTTCTTCTAGCAGGACTTTGGTTACTGTCCTTGCAGTGGCTCCAGGGCTCGGGTAAGCTTTGACCCAACGAGTTAATTTTTCTACTATAACAAGGAGAAATTTATACCTTCTTGCTTTTGGAAGTTCGGTGAAGTCAACTTGAATTCTCTCAAATGGGCAGTAGGCTGCTGGGCGACTCTCCAATGTTACCTGTCTGGTCTTAGCCTTATTTACTTTCTGGCATATCATGCACTCCTGTACTTCTTGTTTAGCTAATTCATAAATACCTTTGCACCCAAAAAATCTCAGAAAATGTTCAGCTAAAGCTTGGGCTCCCTAGTGAGTTTGTTGGTGTAGTTTCTGTAAAATCTTCTTACAATATTTTTTTGAAACTAATTCCCTACTGTCAGGCAATTTTCACTTACTTCCTTTTAATTTCTCTCCTAGCTTCCTCAGTTTCCAGTGGGGAGGGACAGGATGGGTATTTTCTAAGCTCACCGTCTCCCGCTTCTGGAATACTTACTCTTAATAAAGCGGCGCTTTCTGCTTCTTGATCTGCTAGATTATTTTTTCGAGTGCGGAATTGTATTCTTGTTTGGTGTTCCTTTACATAAACTATTGAGATGGCTTCAGGCTTTTTGATTGCCTCTAGGATTTGCTTTATTAACTCTCTGTGAATGAGTTTCCGCTCCCGAGTGTTAATTAATCTTCTTTCTTTCCATATTTTTCTGAAGGTGTGAGCTACCCTAAAGGCGTATTTTGAGTTTGTATAAATGGTGCTTTTTTTTCTTTCAACTTTTTTAGAGCTCTTAAAACCGCATACAGTTTGCATGCGTGAGCTGACCACTCAGCATTTAGAGGTCTTGATTTAATCACTTCTTCAGTTTTTCTATCTACTATAGCGTATCTTGACTTTTTTTTCTCATTTACTATCTTTGATGATTTATTTACAAAGTATTTTTCTCTCTCCTCTAGTTCCTCTTTCTCTAAATCTGGTCTAATTTTTGTTTGAAGTTCCACTATTTCTGCGCAGTTGTGGGTTAATTCTCTGGGCAGGTCCTCATAAAGGAACTGTGCTGGGTTTAGAGCGGTGGTGGTTAACAATTCTAGGTCGTTAGAGTGAATTAGTATGGCTTCATACTTTAAAAGCCTAGCATCCGTCAGCCACTTATCGGCTTTTTGCTGTAGAATGCTCTTTACTTGGGGTGAGTATACAACCAGGGGGTCCCCAAAGGTAACTTGTTTCGCTTCTTCTACCAACAAAGCTACAGCCACTATGGCCTGAAGGCACATAGGCCATCCTCTACTCACAGGATCTAATAGCTTAGATAAGTAACCTACTGGTTTTCTATGGCCCACCCAGTTCTGAGTTAAAACTCCCAGTGCAGTGTGATTGTGGACATCAACAAACAGCTGAAAAGGTCTCTCTACATCAGAGAGGCTTAGTACGGGTGCCTCCATGAGTATGTTTTTGATCTTTTTAAATTCTCTTTCGTCTTCCTCAGTCTACTTTAACTTATTGGTGGAAGCTTCTCATACAGGAACTTCACCTTTTTGCTGTATCTCTCGATTCATTGTTTGCAGTACTCCAGGAGCCCCAGCAGTTGCTTGACCTCCCTCTTTGTTTTTGGGGTGGGCAGGGCAATGATTCCCACGACCCTCTCAGGGTCCAGATTCTTTTCCCCCTTAATCAGCCAGTGCCCCAAGTACTTTACCTCCTGTTCGGTGAATTGGAGTTTAGTCTTTGGGACTTTCAACCTCTTATCTCCCAGAAAATTGAGCAGAGCTATCATGCTTTCTCTTACCTTTTTTTCTCTGGGTCTTGCTATTAGCAAATCATCTACGTACTGTAATAATTTTGTTCCGTGGGGAGGCTCAAACTGGGTTAACAGTTGTTCGAGTGCCTGGCCAAGTAATTTAGGAGAATCTACAAACCCTTGAGGTAATGATGTCCAGCGAAGCTGTTGTTTTTGATTAGTGTCAGAATCTTCCCGTGAAAAGGCAAAGTAATCACACTATTCCTTGCTAAAGGGCAAGTCTAAAATGCATCTTTTAAATTAATTACACTATACTAGGCATCTTCATGAGAGATATGGCTCAGCAGGGTGTATGGATTGTGGACTGTTGGCAACAAGGTTTTGGTCTTATAATTTACAGCTCGCAGGTCTTGGACTAACTGGTAACTGCTATCAGTTTTTCTTAGCGCTAAAATGGGGGTGCTATGTCTTGACATGCAAGGCTCCAGGGTTTCTTTCTGAATCAATTCTTCTATGATTTGCTTTAATCCTCTCCTCCCTTCTGTGGGTATGGGGTGTTGCTTGACTCTGATTGGTTCTTCTGGTTTCTTAATTTCTACTCATATTGGTTCTATATTAATTTTTCTCGTTTCTCCCGGGGTGTGCTATACCTTAGGATTTATGTTGTTTTCGTCTTCTATGGTCAATCGGTATAAACTGACTGTGAGTTGAGATTCCTTAACTATCAGGCTTATTTCTAATTGTACCATCAAATCCCTCCCCAGCAAATTATAGTCTGCTTCTTCTACTAGAAGTAGATTATCTACACAAAATTTAGTTTTTGATTTAATTTTTACATTTTTAATAATGGGAACTTTGAACAGTTTTCTTTTGGCTTCAATCACGATAAAGGAATCTTTACTTTTTGTGCAACCTGGTGGCATTCGCTGCACTGTGCTCTTCTCAGCTCTCGAGTATACTAGAAATACTAATTCTTTTTTTTTGGGATCTAACTTTTAATTTTATCAAGGGCTCTCTCGATGTTCTCGACTCAGATTTAAAGAGCCCCTGACTCTTCTAATCTTTTTGAAACATCTGCTCATCTTTTAGTCTTTATTTACATTTTCTCTTCATGTGTCTTTTACTTTTACAGTAAAAACACTCCGGGAGGCTCTTGGGTAGGTTTCCTGGTTTTTGCGGTGGCGGGTTTTGTTTCTTTGGGGGAGGGTAGGAACGTTTACCTGAGCCTTGAGCCTGTTCTTGTTTTTGTGCTTCTCTTACTGCAGCTACTAATACCTTGGCTTGTGCTTTTTGCTGTTCCTCCCTCCTTCTCATGTACACTTTCTGTGCTTCCCTTAGCAGCTCCTGAAGATCTTTTTCTTGCCAGTTTTCTATCTTTTCTAATTTCTTGCAGATGTCTTCTCATGATTTAGTCACAAATTGAGTCTTTACCAATACTAGTCCCACACCGGACTCAGGATCTGTACCCGAATATATTTTTATATATTTTCTTAGCCTTTCTAACTATTTTTGTGGGTGTTTTATCTTTTCCTTGGTATTCACCTAGTGTCTTCTCAATGTTTTGTCTCTTTGGTACTGCCCCCTGTACTCCTTGTATTACTATGCTTCTCAGATTTATCGTCAATTGTCTACCTTCCTCGGTTTGTGCATTTCAGTTTGGTTGCTGGTTGGGCCACTTTTGGTCTTTTTGCCCCTTCTGGGGATTTTTACTTTCCTACTCTCGAATGCTTGTTAGTTTTATTATTTCTCTTTCTTCTCTATTGAACAAAGATTTTAGTATGGCTATTATGTCATCATAAGTGTATATGCTGGTACTGAGAAATTAATCTAGCCTGTCTGCCACCCCCCATGGGTTATCTATCAAATTCTCTATTTCTTTCTTAAAGGCTCTCACATCTTCGGTATTTATTGGAACATTTACATAGCTGATAATTCCTGAGGTGGTGGGAATTTCTCTGAGGGGAAATAGATTAGGTTTTTCTTCTTCGTTTTCACTGTCTCCGATATTCACCTTCCTTGTCTTGTTGCGGGTTCTGTTGGTAGGGGGAGAGTTAGACTCTGCTGTGCCTTGGTGGCTGGTTTCCCCGGGGAAGAGGGAGGGAGGGGATTGCGCTTGGGTGGCTTGGGTACTCTGTGTTTGCCCCAATGAGGTTCCCAGGACTGGTGTAGTGCTCGGAGTCTGTTGTGTGGGGGTGTGTTGTGGGGCTTCAGTGGGCGCTGAGGGGAGGGCTGGGGCTGGCTCGTTCTGGGGGTTTTGGTTCGGGTACTGGGGAGGGAGGTGTTTTAAGGGTTCCCAGAGTTCTCCTTTATTTGTGGCGTTTCTGTGTGTTTTAATTGGAAACAACCCGAAGCATGAGTATTCCCAGACTCTGGCATATTCTCTTGGTTCACTATTTGGAGGGTGCTGCCCACACACAAAGTCATATAAGGCTTGGCACGTCTATTTTTCAAAAGACCCAAATATGGGCTAGGTTACATGTTGCTTTATTTCTTTCTTTTTTCACTCTTTCATGCAGTAAAATATCATTTTCTCCTTTGACTTCTCCCTTCTCTCGGGACGGTCCCCCCAGTATTCCAGCATCTATCCCAGTGGACTGTCTTGGGGGATTTCAGGCACACTATTTTTCTTTTTAGTGTTGGATTTTTCCCATGTCTTTCCTTGCATTTTACTTTCTTTTGCCCCATCTTTGTGTAAGTACCTTTACTTACCTGCTCAGCCTCAGCTGAGTCTGTTTTTAGAGAAAAAAATTATAGGATCCTGAACTTGCTTATTGGTATTTTGTTCCGTCCTCCTGATGGACTTGGTTTTCCCAGTTTACTGGCCTCGCGGTTAGCCGTCCCGGGGTTTTCTGCTGGGAATGAGCTCTCGACAGCTCTACCCTGGATTCCTCGAATCCTTCTGGTTGGGGGGGCTTACCGATTCCCTGTTCTCGGTAATGTTTTCCCTTCCTGACCCCCTGTGATCGATCTCCTGAACCCTCCCCAGGTTCAGGCTTGACGTGTGTTCGAGCCTTCTCACTCGCTTCCCCTTTGACCGACCTCTTCCCTCGTCGGATAGAGGAACTCCGATCGCAGGGTCCACACTCGCCTTGCGACCAGGTCGTGTCACACACACGTTCCATCACCTCACTCAACCAGTGCAATACTTACGGCTTCTTTTTCGCCTGGGTTCTTCGTGCATGGAGAATTTTATGAGTGAATTTTTACCACAGTCCTGGAGATTGTTCTCCAGTTTGTCCCTGAGAGCTCCGGGCCCGTCCTCTTTTTACCAATCATGGATTTTTTGGCTTTTTTGTTCGATATCTGATCAAGAAATTTATCAAGGTTTCCCAACCCTGCCAGGCCACTGAATTCAGCGGGGCGCCCCCCGAGCAAGCGTATGGTTTTCCCTTTAGATCAGATCACGTCCAGGGTCACCAAGTTTGTTATAAATACGGTCGTGATCAAGCCAAATTAATAATCAATCAAGCCAATTTTTAATAAAGAGAAAAATAATTTTTATTTTCGTGACCGAGATTTCAGCTGCGATAGCTATGATCGAAAAACACGAAGCACCGAGTCGATGCAGACGAACGCAGACCCAAGCCCCTCTTCCTCTGGGTTCTGCCGATTCGCCGCCATAGTTTTCGAGCTAGCCGGTTAAATACAGTTGATTTTGCCGCAGGCAGAAAGTCTATTCTTTTTCAGTTGGTGGTTCAAATACACAAGTCCGTCCTTTCAGAGTCCAGTGCTAGACAAAGAAGTCTAGAGCAACAGAGATTATTTTAAGCGGCGTCTCTTAGACAGTAATGAAATTGTAAATGCTTTCTTCTGGTCCGTGATGAATATGGAAGAGTTTAATTTTCCAGACTCCCGATAAAGAAATTTGATTGGTATCTTATCTTATCCCGAAGCTAGTAATGAGCATTAATGTCCCCCCCTTATCTTATCTTGCCACTGGGGCTGGTGTTAATGGTCTCCAGGTGTCCAGTGTTACCCCATCCAGAGATATTCATCTTAGATTTCATGAGACTGTATCTGTACATCAAGAGAAGAAAAAACCCATCCACCCAGGAGTTTCAGTCTTTTATTTTGTTAATGGGATACTTTCTGTAGTCAGCCAGCTACAGCTGTTGGAATTCCTCCAAGACTGCCTAGTACTTGCAAGGTTAGGTTTCTTACATTTTATTAAAAAGACATATATTACTTTTCAATATCAACTTATCAAACATAACTGATTAATTACCAGCCTGAATTACCTACTGCATCTATAACACAAGGAAAAGGGTAGGGAAGGAATAGCCCGGAAAAGAAGGGGAAGGGAAGAGCAAGGGAGAAGAGGGGAGAGGAGGGAAGATTACTAAATGGCAATAACTTAAGATCTAGCTAGTTGTCCTCTCATATTAGAACTGTTACCTTGTGGAGTTTGTTTCTTTCTTTTCTGGCTTTTCAAAATACAGAATGAACTTCCTGCCCTGAACCCAGGAGACATTTGCAGAAGGAAATGTGCTGTGGCATGGGATGGATAGCTGCAATTTACCAGCTGTACTCTGAGGCCACAAATCACCACCTACAGCTAACCTGCCCAAGAGATGCTTTTTGTATTTTCTGGCACATAGAGGAGCCCAGCATGAATGAAAGAAACCTCCCGGGTCAAGAGAAACACAAGTGGAAATACAGGAGTGATACTTCATACTCACCTTCAGGAGCAGTATTTTGTGGGTTTTTGTATTTACTGCTCAGAGAAATGAGAAGGTTTGATAAGATTATATCCTCCAGGCCTGGGGGCTCATGTCCATGAATGAGTCATTCAGACCAAGCAGGTAAAGGGAAGTGCCAGGACATGGATGGAAGATGGAGAACTTGTCATCCAAGGGTGTGAGAAACGACTGCTCACTTTAAAAATTCAAAAGGTTTATTTAACCTTAACAAAAAAACCAGCAAAAGTACTAAATAAGGAAAAACAGGCCTGGGAGCTGCCCTCGTGGCTGCCTTCCATGTGGCTGGCTCCTCTACAAGATGGCTGCTCTGCCTTTTATACCCTTGGTGTTGCAACAGGCAACCTTAACCCCTCCCAAAGTCTGTCTGTTAACTCATTGTCACTGTCCATTGGTGTTGACTGCTTTCTTGTAACTTGATTGGAAGTCAGGTGTTGCCATGCCGTGCCTCTTGTACCAGCCTGCCCCTCCCAAGTGCCTGGACTACCAGGACTGTAACAATGCTGGGAGGAGGACATATTGTAGCAACATCACTCTTTAATTGTGAGAGCCAACAATCTCATTACTCATCTATAACAAGGGGAAGCGGAAGTACTTGGCTTTTTTAGCTCAGCGCAAAAGCAGTTGAGAGGGGAAATGAGTGTTGTTGCACATGAAAGTTAAAACAGCCAGAAGCAAAAAGAAACATTGGAATGAAGAAAAAAAATGTTGGCACAAGAACAGGTAGGTTTTAATTGGCCTGAAATAAATTTAGTCTGGAAATTAGAAGAAGTTTCCTAAGCATTGGATCAGCAAAGTCCTGGAACAGGCATCCAGGGGCTGTGAAAACAGAGCTTGTTCATATGACAAATAGGTTTAGTTACAAGAAGAGAATGCTCTGCTTGGTGAGCCAGCAAGGTCACACCCTGTATACCCATGATTTTTGGGAGAGAGTGTAGTGGAGACATAGTCCGTAAGAACCATCTTTCAGTCAAAGGATTGCTAGTGCTTGGACCATAGTAGCAAGGTAGAACTGTAAGGCACCAGAAGACAATTTGCAGATTCCATCATGCAGAAATCTTTGTCGCATCTTCCTTGTAAGCTTGTGTTGGGATTTTAGGAGTTCTCCTTTTGTTTTTTCCTCTTAAGGAATTTTCCCCAATATGTGTTGCTAGTAGACAATAACGACTGGATACTTAAGAAAGACAAAAGAAGGTGCCACAGCTCACTGAGAGGGGTGCAGCTGGCTACTCTCCCTCTTACATGGGGTTTCCCGTGGAGGGCAGAGATACCATAAGATTGGGACTGGGAAAAAGGGGTTGGGTGCAGCCCCCAGCTCTCGTGTGCTTTCAACATTCAGAGGGGTGAGAGGCTTTGGTCGTTGTGGGGAAAATTCGTCACTACTGCGGGGTTCTGTCTCCTGTTGCCTTTCTTCTACTGTGAGTGGAGCTCTGCTTGTAATGTGGTAAATAAAACAGGGTCAGAAACGGTAATTAAAAGAATGTTCATCACTATGTACTTATTGCAAAGGTGTCCCGAGACCCCATTTAGTATTGTTAAACAAAGAGCCCATTATGTTCTGGGAAGTCATTCCCCCTTTACCTGTCCCGATTGTTCATCCCCATGTAGTTATAAGAATTTACCTGTTCTAGTTGTTCACCCCTTTAATAACTTACTTGTTCCAGTTGCCCCTTTTTACCTTATGTACCCCTTCTCCTTGTAACCCCTTTCCGTCAGGTGTCCGCTGCTCCCAGAGGACTTTGCGCACATGCAAATCAACGGACACCCAGCAGCAGCACAGACCCCAGAGACAACGAGCCACAACAAAAACTAAAGAAAATAACACCCCCGAGCTGGCAAGAAGACAAGGAACAGCCGACCACCAGCCAGAGCTGGACTTCATTGTCACCATAACCTTAACAGCACTCTGTCAGAATGACACCCGTAGAACTTCGAGCCATCCAGGTCTTCCTTACAGACTACTCCTATGAGGACGGAAGCCCCAGCTCTGCCGGAAGCGACAAAGCTGCACTCCTTCTCTGCGACATCTGCTGGGAGCAGTGGCAGTGTGCGTGACCCCNGTCGCCGTGACCCCTCGGGCCCCCCACCCCAAAGCTGTCTTTTCAGTAAAGGCCTTTAAAAAGGAGCAGGTCTCCTGGCCCATTTATTACAGTAAGAGCAGCCATTGCACTGGGACTTTTCCACCATCTGCTTGGGTGCCTTGGGGAAAACCCTGGGATCCAAAGCTTGTCTTTCCCTGCCCTGCTTGGAGCAGGGTCACCGCTGCTCGGCCTCCACTTCCCTGGCACTGCTCTGAGCTTTTACAACGCTGTAGCTCTGCCTGGTGAGACCTTCCACAGTTCCAGCTACAGTTGCGGAATTTCTGATACATCTTGTCCACCACCCCGGGATTTTTGCTCATTTCTGCTCATCTCAGTTTGTTGCTTCCAATAGAACTGCTGGGGTACTGGGATCGGCCACCCCTGTGGGTTTGTAGAGAAAGCCTTTTTCCCATCCTTTCCCATCTCGGTCAAGCCGCCACTACCGTGTGTTCCCTGAGCTCGCACCAGAGTACCCCCTGCAGCCGCGGTGGAATCATCGCACCTGCCCTGCCCACCAGGAGCCACCAGCGCCCCTGCCAACTGTGACTGGAGCTGCACCAAAGGGGAAAGTGCCAGCAGCTGAGAGAAGGCTGTTACTGGGTTCTTGGTTCTGTTTGTTATAGTTATTGTTGTTTGTTTACCTTGTTATACATACTAGTAAAGAACTGTTATTCCTATTCTCATATCTTTGCCTGAAAGCCCCATAATTTCAAAAGTATAATAATCTGGAGAGAAAAGGGTTACATTTTCCATTCCAAGCAAGGCTCTTGCCTTCCTTAGCAGACACCTGTCTTTTAACTGAGACAGCTTGTGAGATCTCTTCGTTGTTCTAAGAATGTGATTTATGCCTAATCTGGCTGTCTGTGACATAACTCCCCTGTCTGTTCTTTCATCCCTGTTCAGCCTGCCAAACAGGTGAGATACCTATTGTTGGATTTTGCCCTTTTCTGACCCAGAGATGGGGTAACTGTGAGGCTATCCTTTGAAACTTTCTTCTAGCTCCATTTCTCTCTCAACAACATCTGTCTTACTCTNGTTGTATGTTTGATAGTATTAATATTTGTTATTATGTTATTAATTGTAATGGAAGTAGTATTGATTTTTTTGTTTAGTTAATATTTTAATTGTTTTAATTGTTTTAATATTTTACTTAAAGTAAGTTGAGATAGAAATAAAGTTGAGGCAACTTGCTTTCTAGGGTTATAGGGTTTGAAATTGTTACTACAATTTTTTTTATAATGATGGGTAATTTTTTTTTGATGGTTTTTTTAACATTATNAGCCCCATAATTTCAAAAGTATAATAATCTGGAGAGAAAAGGGTTACATTTTCCATTCCAAGCAAGGCTCTTGCCTTCCTTAGCAGACACCTGTCTTTTAACTGAGACAGCTTGTGAGATCTCTTCGTTGTTCTAAGAATGTGATTTATGCCTAATCTGGCTGTCTGTGACATAACTCCCCTGTCTGTTCTTTCATCCCTGTTCAGCCTGCCAAACAGGTGAGATACCTATTGTTGGATTTTGCCCTTTTCTGACCCAGAGATGGGGTAACTGTGAGGCTATCCTTTGAAACTTTCTTCTAGCTCCATTTCTCTCTCAACAACATCTGTCTTACTCTATGGCACTTCTAAATCAGCATTTCTTATCTTAACGCTTGCATACAGATGCATACTGTGTGGGCCTTCTGTCAGGCTCTGAGAATTCTCCACAAATCCATTTCGCACATTTCCCTGTCTCTCTTGGACAGAAAAAAAAATTTTAATGGTTTTGTTTATTATTCGTTGTGCATAGTAAAGTATATAAGGCACTATTATTAATATTGCTATGATAAAAATTAATTNTATAATGATGGGTAATTTTTTTTTGATGGTTTTTTTAACATTATATGTTATTATAGTGAGTTGTTCAATGTTATATGGGTTATTTTTAATTTTTGAGGGAATGTTTTTTAGGTTTTATTTTTATAAATGAGTTAATTTTTTTTTTTGTAATTGTTTTGGGGATTTATTTAGATTAGAAATTTTATTTTCAGGGGGACTGGGGTAGTATAATTGTATTATAAGTCTGAGTTTTTGTATATAGGATGATGGGGAGTAATATTTAATTGTGGATGTTTTTAGTATTGAAATTTAGTACAAAATTTTATTGTTAATGAACTAAGAATTTTTAATTTTTGAGCCTTAGAAGGGGTTTTAAGAAGATTAGGAACTTAATAATGTTAATTGGTTATGGGATTTGTTTTATTGGTAGTTTTATGTTAATATTTATTATGATTGGTTACTTTTTGGTTGGTATTGGTATATTGACTAAATAGGTTGTAAAGGGTTTGTTTGGGTTTGAATTGGCTAAATATATGGTGTTTGAGTTTGCTGATTTGGTTAAAATAATTTAAACTTTTGGTTTTGGTTGATTTATAGGTATATTTGTACTGTAAAAGTAAGTAAGTAAAACTAATAGGTGTTAATAAATTATTTGATTAAATTTTATGGTTTTGCTTAGTTGTTTTTTAGTAAAAGTTTTTTTATATAGTTTAATTTTTAAGTAAATTTTTTAGTATTTTTTTAGGGATTGGTTAATAATAAGGTACTAAGTTTTTTTAACTTTTAATTTTTATAAATTTAGATATTTTAGGACTTTTTTAATACGATGGGCATTATGTTTTTGTTAAAGAGTTTTATGATATTAGTAATTTTTATAGTTTA
>VXAX01000409.1:107857-140552 GCA_013399835.1 Leptocoma aspasia | reverse complement strand
TTTAGGTTTTGTATTTGTGGAAATACATGCATACTTTTTGTTTTAAGTTATTAGTGGAAATGGTTTTTTAATTAGTTTTGTTTTAGGGTTTAAAATTTTAGGGTTTAAAATTTTAAAATTTTAAATTTTTTAAAATTTCATTTGTGCATTATTTGAAAAGTGTTTAAAAATTGGAGGATTAGGTTTTTTAAATTAGTTATTTAAAAAATTAAAGATATATAAAGTTTTGTTTAACTTTATTTGAGGTGTTGTTTGGGTTATTTTTTTTGTTGATTTAAAATGTGTTTTAGAGTGTGGTGTGTTTTTTTAATGATTGATTTGTGGGGGAATAGGGAATTTTAAAAGTCTGGTGAGCACTTTAATTTATTAAAAATATGGTTAATTTTTGAGTTGTGTATGTAGGGTTATTGTTTGTTTTTACTTTTTGGGGTATACTTAATGAAGTAAAGGTCTGTGGAGAATGTTGGTAAGTATGATTGGTTGTTTTTTTGTGTGTGTAGAAGTAAAAATTGTACTTGAAAAAGTACTAATAGATACATGAATATTTTTGAATTTTTAAAAAGATGGGTATTTGGTAATATTTGTTTGTTATATAGTTGTAAATTCTGTAATTTCTGAGGGTTAACAGTTTTTGTAGAAATAGGTTGTATAAATTGATAGTTAGGGTAAGTATTAAAAATGGTTTTTATTTGACTTTTGGAGATGTGAAATATTTGTATAAGTGTTTGTGTATTTTGAGGAAAAAAGGTATGATTTAGTTTTGTTTGTTTGAAAATGTTTGGTAAATGTTTGAAATAACTATTCTTAGTTTGTTTTTGTATTTTTTTGTTAGGAATTTTGGAAGTGAAGAGTGTGTTTTAATATGAGAAATAAAATACTGGTTAGTTTTGTACTGTACAACTGTATAAAGACATGAAAGTTAATGATACAAGGTATTATTACTAATATTTTTTAAAATTGATTTTTATTTTTTAAAAATAATACTGGTAAAAGAAGTTGAATCTGTAATTAAATTTAAAGGTTTGAGAAAGAGTTTAAAAGTTTTGATTATAATGGTTAATTTAATAATTTGAGGAGAGTTCTTTATTGTTTGAATATTGATTTTTATTTTTTGGTTGTTTGGTTTTGTTAAATTATTATTGATTTATGTGTGGTTTTTTTATTTATTAGTGAAGAGAGTTATAGTACTTATATAAAAACCCCATACTAAGTAAAAAACCTTTAAGAGGGTTATAGTACTTAAAGGTTTTTTACTTAGTATGGGGGTTTTTTTAAAACTTAATTTTGCTTGTAATAATTTTTGATTTGGATAACTAATTGAATAAATATTTGAATATTTTAGTAATNGATGAAGAGTAGATGAGGGTTTTTTTGTGGTAAAATGACTTAGTGGTATTGTTGTAGTGGGTTTTTTTTGGTTGATGGTTGGACTGAGGGTATTTTTTGGAAGTAGTGGGATGTTAAAAAATTTTTTTTTAAGTTGATGATAACAAGAGGTTAGTTCTTTGGAATTATTGAAAGAGAGGGAAGTTTAGGCTGTAGAGGTTTTATGTCTTTTATGATTTTGTTGATTTTTTTAGGTTGTGGAGCAGTTTTTAGGAATTAGAAGTTTTTTATGAATGATAAAAATTGGGTAATTTTAGGGATTGTTTGTAGATTTGCTGTGGGTTTTTTTTTGTAGTTATTTATTAATTTTTTGAGAATATTTAATTTTTTTTGTTTAAGAGATTATTGATCTATTTAAATAGGTTGATTAGTTTTTTATGGTAACTTTGGAGTAGTAGGTGTCATGGTTTCTATTAAAATTTACTTTTATCTTTGTTTTCTATTGGGATAACTTTTTTTTTTTATACTGTGATGGGTTTTTGTATTATGAAGGGATGGATGGTTGTTGATTTTTTTGGAGACTTCTAATAGTAATTATGAATTTACTTTGTAGATACAAGTTTGTTTTTTTTATTTTTGTGAGAGTATGGGTATTACTAATTTTTAATATTTTGGTTAGGATGTATGAGAAATTATAGTGATGTTTGTCTTTGTGTTTAATATATTTGTAATATTAACTGTTTTGCTAAGGTGTGTTAGACTGTACATTAGTTTTGGTTTTTTATTGTTGATATGTTTTATTTAAATGACATGAGATACTGGGTTAAAATGTTTAAAGTACTTTTGGTGTATATAATTTGTTTATTTATATTTATTGGTAATGTAATAGTAATAGTTATTGGTTTTGGTTGAATTACTGTTGGAGTATTGTAAGTAAGAGCTGAAATTATTAGTTTTTTATAATAATTTATTGAGACGATTGTTATAAAAACTGAAAATTTAAGATTTTTATTACTGTCTTTGCTTATAATTAGTTTTGTTTTTGTTGTGAAGTACTAGTAATTTTGTGGGAATTTATTTATGGTAAAAGTTTTTTTTTAAATATATTAATTTGGAATTTGTTAGTTTGTATTGTGTTCTTGGGGGTAATAAGTTGGAGTTGTTTGGGAGATGGTTGGTAATGGTACAGACTGTATTTGGCTTAAGTTCTCTTTAGGTATATTTAGATTTTTTACTTGTTTTTGTGATTGAGTTGTTATTATTTGTTTTTTCATGTGATGGTGCTGTGTGCTTTTTTGGTTTTTTTGTTAGATGTTTTTTATTTCTATTAAATTGGGAGTGATGAACATTTTTAAAATGTTTTTTTTGTACTGTGGGAAAATATTAGGTGTTTTTGTATTTTTTGTAGCTCTAGGACAGTTGTTTTAAAATGTTTCAGTTTATGATAAAGAAAACATGGTTTTTAAATTGATTTAATTTGTAAAGTAAATAGAGTTTTTTTAATAGTTTTTGTTTGACTTTAAGTGATTTTGAAAGTTGTTTTCTTAGCACATTAGCTTGTACTGTAGTTACATGTAAAGATGTGTTTAGTCTATTACAAGTAGATAACATTTGAGGAACTGTAGGTGGTTGTTTTGGTAGAGTTAAAATGATTTTTTTGTAATTGGTGTTTGCATTTGTAAAGGCGAGATTTTTAATTAAAAGAGGATGGGTTGTTTTATTTGAGCACTGCTTTTGAACAGTTTGAATTAAATGATTTAGAAAAGAGTTATAGGATTTAGGGGTTTTTTGTTGAATTAGAGAATAAGTATTTTCATGAGCTTCTGCAGGCTGGACAGTTAAAAGAGCCCCTTGGGTAGTTTTTAAAATATTTTTAAGTACAGCTTTTGGTAAAGCTTTAGCTTGGTCTTTGGTTTTGTCATTTGGAGTATTGTTAGCTAATACACTGACTATAAGTTGAGCATTCAGGCCCCCAGCATAGTTTTTGATTAAGATGTTTTTGTTATTTTAAATCTTATAAAATATATTGTGAATTTGTTAAAATTATAGAGGAAATGTTTTTATAATTTGATGGTGTTAGGTTATAAGAGTTAAATATATTTTTATTACATTGTTAAAACATGGGGAACTTAAGCTACTTTTTAACAGCTTTTTAAAACTTTTTAATGTAATGTGAGATGGGTTTTTATTTTGGGTTAGTATTATTTTTTTTATACTTAACTGGTATTGTAAGAAATTTTCTAAAAGGTAGAGTCTTGATCTTTTTTAACTTTATGTTTTAGCTCTGCTCAATTAATTAGTTTTTCGAACTATTTCTTGAATTAAAACTAGGTAAAAACAAAGCTCTCTTTTTGTTTTTACAGGACTAGTACATAAAAGGTTAATTTTTTTTTTTTGAAGACTCACTGGAAGCATTAGTATCACTGGATTTTTTTTATGGTTATGTAAATTACAGACTGTTTTAGAGAAATTTTTCTTTTAGCACGATTACAGTTTGTTTGTTTTGTAATGTTAATAGAAAAATCTTCTTTACTAGAGACACTAGCGCTGAGAATTTTTTTTCTCCTTTTCTCCCCCCCGGCCTTTTTTTACTAGCACTAGAGAATTTGTCTTCTTGGGGGGTAGAGGGCAGAGCTGGACACAGCTCGGAAAATTGAGAAAGCTGGGGAGCACACTGTGGTGGTAGGGGTGGAGGTGTTACAGCCCTAATTTGAGTTTTAGGGTCCTGAGTTACGGTAGAAGTTGAGGGAAGTTTTGGGGGCTTAGCTTGAGTGTTGGTGGGAGGTGCAGACACAGCTGAGGGAGTAGAACGTTTAGTAGGTTGTTTAAACATATTAATTATTGTACTATATGCCAGGAGCAACTTAGTAGCTGTTTGATTTTTGTTTATGGTAAAAGCAGTGTATAGTTTTAGTCTTAAAAGTTCTCAGAGAGGGAATGAAAACACAGAAGTTTTATCTGCAGCTGGAAACTGCTTCTGAATGCATAATAGTAAGTCTTTTAACTCAGTTTTTGAAACATTACAGGAATTAGATTTGACTAGATCTTTAAGGTTTTTATAAACATCTCTAAGTTTTTTGTCTTATCATTTTGTTCTCTGTGGCTTACTTGGTATGGTACACCAGAGGCAAGTAAAGTTAGATCTCTGTCCTGATCGAGCCAGCAACGAGGGTAGAAATCCAACTGCTCTCTTCCTACAAGAGCTAAAAATCCTGGGATCTTGTTTTTTTCAGCAACACTTTAAAAATTACCTCGGGGCTTTCTGACAAGTCAGACAATATAGCTGAGTTATCTGCTTCCTCACGCGAAGCACCAATTTGTCAAAACCTATCTTCTGGGAAAGAGACTAAGACCAGGAAAATAATCTCCTTGAACTGCTAAATTCATATATGATCAACTGATTTTTTGTTCTTCTGACTTGGACCTGCAAAGTTAAAGGTTTAGTGGCAGCACTGGTACAGGTGTAAATGTCCTGACCTATTCCAGAATTACCTGACCTATTCTAGAATTACCAAGAGTAGGGGGATGCTCTAGAGTTTGCTGGGGTCTAGCCAATGTAAGGTTTTGTTATGAGTCCATCTCCTCTGTGTCGTCATTGTCCAGGTAATCCCTCTTTAAACCTGCTTGATGTGATTGTCTACATGACAATTCAAGGGATTCTAAATGCATGTTGAGAAAAGTCTTTGATATGCATAATTTTGATGCCACCTATTACCTCTCAGATGAACTGTAAGTCTGTCCTCTCACCATGGCCCAGGGCACACGGCTTACCATTGGAGGGGCAGCCAAATGACCTTCCCAGCTTCTTGGAGGAATGTCATAAAACGGCTTAGATTGGAAGAGACCTTAAAGATCATCTAGTTCCAAAGCTGAGCAGCTGAAGTGTTTTCCCTCATTATCATGCCTGATAAGGGTTGCCAAAAGTGTTTTTGTGGTAACAATAGCAGGAGTATCCTGATCCTGTGACCCAGCTTGCTCCTCTCCCTTGGAAGTCTTCAGCCAACACAACGAAGATTAAGGCTATGAAAATGTGTTCTGCTATGAGATTCTTACTCCTCCTTTTTCGGGAGGGAAATACCAGAAGAGACCCCAGATGACACTTTTCCATCATCAGAAAGAAAAAACCTCAAACTCTCTGGGCAACAGCTGTAATAAATGCTGACATCAGTATAAATGGAGATACGATCCATCTGACTTTCTCTAAGGAATATTGAGATGAATTTTGCAGAAGAGTCTATGTGTTTGAAATGCCTTTATTGCAAAGACACTGGTGGGATCCCTACTGGTCACTGAGGTAGTGCATTTCACACTCCTGTGAAGACACCAAAGGTGGTTTATTCTCCTGACAGGCTGTTGCTTTATTATGAGATTTCTCCCCCTTTACATTGCAGCCAACAAATTGAATTTCCTCAGTAAAGTTTGGTCCACTGTGCCATCTGGAAGGGGTAAAAAGGTGTCATAAATCATTTTCAGAGAGCATGGAGGATGGAAGATGAGTTGAACCGAAGCCAAAATGCTGTTGTAACACCAAATCACAATCGAGGTGTTGCTGTCCAATCTCTACAGCTACCATTCAAGCCACTCTTCCCTTTGCAGGACCTGGGTGAGACCATATGAGCTGGACCTTGGGGTTAGCATCCTGCCCTGCCTGATTTCCCCCAGCCAGGTGAGTTTGAATCCTTCCAGAGTTGTTGAGCAAGGAGGATTTGCCTGATTTATTCAGATTTCATACAGAATAGAGATGTGAAGTATTCTGTTTTTCAGTGATTTGTTGCCATGTCTCTGCTTGTCTTTGATGTAACTCAATCTCTGTGAGCTTCCTTCACCAGCATCTGACCAAGAGGCTTACAGAACTGTTTCCAGAGTTTTCTCCCCTTTATCCTGTGCAGACTAGAGCAACAGCTCCCTGGAAAAGCCATTGCAAAACAAACCTTCTCTGGTGCCTACTATGAAATTTGGTTCTGTTCAGATTAACTCTGAATTCTAGACTTTCAAAACCAATGCAAATGGTTTTAAAGCCATTTATCTGCACAGTGATGAAAGGACAAAATTCCTTGGCAAGGTTGGAGACTTCCTTTCATAGACTTCAACTACCACATTTACAATGCCTTTAGTACCTTATGTTACATTCTGCACTTGCTATTTTTCACTTCTGCTCCAGCAGCAGAGCACAAGAACCAACTTTCACCTTCATGAGAGAGGTGAGACATCATTCCGTATTTAGAGATCTGTGTTCTGGATGAATGAGCAACATCCATTCTGGCACTTACTCATCCCCCCTACTACACACATAGATTGGCATTCACACACTGACAACATTTCAGCTCTTATTCAGCAAAAGAGCCACCAGTCAGAGATATTCCTAATGCATTACCACTGGCTTTTTAAAAAATACTGCTTGAATACTGGTTGGGCTGCCACTAAAATGTAAGGCATGAAACTGAGGGCAGCCCCTGCACTGAAGAGCTTGTTCAGCTATGGACTGGTGTCTCTCCAAACAAAAGGCTATCCTTGCAATGCAAATTAGTCTTGGAATTTAACATTAAAAAACTCCTATATCTGTTTCTTCTGGACTCTGAAGAAAACGAAAAAGGAAACACAGAGGAAATGAAGAGGTTGAATGAGAGCTAAATATCAGGAATGAGATATTTTTCTCTCTAATTCTATTGCAAATTATGCGATAAATGGAACCAGAAAGGACTAGGTAGTTTCCTTTTCAGTACTTTTTTCAGAACTGTGTGTGCTAATAGGCAGCAGCCACCCATGTGTGAGCTGAGAAGCTGTACATCGCAGGCAAGGGGTTTACACCCCGATCAATGTGCTGGAAATCCTCCTCTCCAAGGTGTGAATATCACTTGTCTCAGGTTTGAGAATGACCCATTACTAACCCCTCTCTCCCATCCATCTGGGAGAGTATTTCATCTATAATTGGGAGGCTCTCATGGATCTTGCTGTTCAATTTCTAAGCCTCAGTTTTTCCACCTATAAAATTGGCCTTTTAGGGAACTTCTGTGGGAAGGCGAGGCGAGGCGAGGAGCACAGTGTGTGTGTTCATGACTGCTTCCTGAAATGCATGGGTTTAAAAATGCCAAATGGACTTGAAGAGGTTTTTAAGTTTGTTTTTTAAATTACTACAGGGCTCTGTATTACTAAGGTAATTTTTTCCCTGATGCATCACATAAAACTGCCTTAACAGTCCTCAAACAACATTAGATGTCACTTTGACATTTCCAGTGTGCACTTTGAGGACAGTTTTTAAGAGTTAAAGGTAAAACTTTGAGAAAACTTCCATGTAAAAATAGTTCAGATAAACCTCAAAAGATTTAACAAATATAGAATGACCAGGGCAGTAAAATGGATACATATGAGTGAACCTAAAGGGGTTTTATTTTCTGTAATTCCAGTTGAACAGCCCATGATGTCTTTTCCTGGAGCATGCAGACTTGAAAACCAGTTGCAAGCTGAACTGAAGTGGTTGGGAAATGTGATCTATAAATATTAGGGTAGCTAAAGCATGAAAGCAGATGATGTGAGGTTGGGTTTATGATACTTATGCTATCTCCTTTTCTTTCAGAATTGCCTGGAGTTATAAGATGGAGCCTTCTGGATTGTATAAATGTTACATAGTTTAGTGAGTGTATGAAAGAGGAGTCAGTCTTGAGAGCATGTGGGCATTGGCTGCTGTTCCTCCTGAGTGCCTGGGACTGCAAATTTGTGAAGTGAGTGAAAGGGGAATGTTTTGGGTTTTGTTTTATTTTGTTGTGTTTTTGAAAGATCTAGCCATTCCTCTGATATTGCCCAGGTGTGGATTTGAAGCCCTAATTAAGCACTCACTGTGGGCAACAGGAGCTTTATCACAGATTGCAGTGAAACTGAGAACATAAATCATCAATTGCTTTTAACTAGGAACACATGGATTGTTTTCCTATTTAGTGAAGCAAACCCTTGTAGTAGGTTTACAGTTCAGCTGATGGTCCTGTGGGTATGAAAAGACACATGATCTGCTAACCCACAAAGAAAGGCCCCCAAGGAGCCTCCAGCTGATGGAAACAGATGATGGTTCAATGTAAATCAGCAGATCAGCAGAGTCATGCTGATTACCAGCAGCTCCAGATCTGGTTCTGATTGCAGCCAAGCCTCTTCACCTCTGGGTGATTGGGTGTTTTCTCCATTCCCAGAGGCTCAGATCTGCATCTCATTTTGCTGGATCCAGGTCAAGCAATGAAGGCATCCTGTGACCCAGCATCCCCTATTGTCTCCATCTGCACCTTCATTAACTTTCAACATTGCAGTTATGATATTACTGGAGGGTATTGCTATGGTCTTGGGCAGAAAAGATGAGTTAGCCAGAGAGCTGATTAGACTTGAAGTACTCAAGAAAATGATTGAGGGCTATGTCTGTGACTGCATGTGCATGAACATGTGTGTGCTTTCCTAGTTTTGCTCTGAGAACTGTCTTCAACCACTCTTCTACAGGCATCATCCTTAAATGAACTCTACCTTTCTTGCAGCTTCTGCTCTTCTCTTATAATTGGTCTTCCACATTTGGGTCCAGCTTTGCATGGACTTCTCCCCCACCACTGCATCCAAGGCTACCCCCACCACCCTCCCTGTTTCTGAGACTTGTTGGCCTGGAGACCTGGGAGGGGAGTTTTTCCCATATCTTCTGCTATTCATGCAGTGATCTCCACCTCCCAATGTTCCAGGTCCTCCCACCTAATCCAACTCCCTTCTGCACATTAAGCTTCCTCCAGAAGACTCAGCAGTGCTAACCCTTCATCCATTAAATGCCTTCCCTGTCCCAACAACACGTAAGTGTGGAATGATAGATTAAAATCATGCTAAATTAATACCTGATGTGGTATACCTGAATACCCAGAGTGCCACTTCTTGTAAAACCAGAGAAGTCAGCTGCTGAACTCTTTGGGGCAGGATCTGTTTTGCATTTATATCCTGTAAATTTTCAAATCCATTGCTGATGCTAACAAATAAATAGTTATGATTATTCACCTATCATTTTTGGCCTGATCCAGCTTTGATTACATCAGTGGGAACATTTCCATGTGCTGCATGGGAGTTGGATCAGACCCACAATCCAGCCTCTTTTTAGCCCAGTGCTGCCCTTGAGGGGACTTTATCTTGTCTGGTTTAAGGTGTTTGCATTTGGGCAGTTTCTCCTGCTTTTGTGAAGGTAATATAAAGTGACACATGAAATCTGGAGATGTGACCACCAAGGACCACCAGAAACTGGTGTTAGGGGTCTGAGAGATTGTCATATTTCACATCTTTATTCACTCCATGAATTTTAGCAATATGAGGCTGGTGAAATTATGTAAACTATGAAATAAAACCTGCTAATGACAAGGATGGAAAATTCAAATATCTTAATGCCAGCCTGGGCAGTGCTCTTGTGATATGGCAGCCCAGAGAAGGTGGCTGAATGGAAGATGCCAATGTGCCTTTTTTTGTCCCCTGATCACATGAGGGTTTTAATTAGCACCAAAATTGCAACTCTTAATCCTTTTATATATAGCAGAAAACAATGAAAAACGAACTGCAGGCACAAATGGCTCTCAGGTGATGCAGCTCAAGCAACTAAAAACTGAATACATGATCAGGTGGCAGGGTTTACATGCATGCCCCTGGAGCACATCATCCCTTCTGCCATTTAGTTCAAGTCCTTGGACCTTATAAGGAAAATACAATAAGGAATCTAGCAGACAACTGAAGAATACATCACGCTTTTATGTGCATGGAGCAGATCCAGAACATCATCCAATCCTCTAAGACACCTCTGTCCCCCTGGTAACATGGCAAAAGGGTTCCCTCTGTAACAAGATACTGTTTTCATCACCACACCAGCAATGAAGCAACATCTCACGTTCTGCCAAACACCTGGCCAAATTCTTCCACCTCTGATCCTTTGATAAACACCCCTACCTTCAGTGAGAAAGACTTTTTGAGATTTTCACATGGGACAGAGTTGTTCCTCATTGAGTATAAATCCTGCTGCTGCAGGAAATGTCTGTAAATTAAATACTTTCCTAAAATGGATGAACTACCTGGGAAAGTGCAGGCACAGCTCATGAGCTAGCCTCAAATGTTTATATACAAGAGATAATAGGTGAAGTATTTACTATCTCCACCCATGTTAGGAAGGATCTATTTGAATACGCTCATATGCCTTATGTTAGCATCTAATCACTCCTTCAGCACTAAAGATTTCAGCAGATCATCCATGTGAAGTAAGGTGTTAGGCATTATCATTATGTGGAGAAGTACCTGATGAATACAGAGATTGTTCTGCCACAAATATCTCTGCTTGCGCAGTTAATGGATTCATTCCCAGAGGTGCTAGCCCCTCCACCAAAATGGAGTCCTGGGAGTAGTAAGGCAATTGCTGTTAACCCAGCTTTGACAAGGGCTACCTTCATCCCTGCTCCTCTCAAAGCTGACACAGAGCGCTGATAGTGCCAGTCTCCAAATTTTGAAACATTTTTCTGATTGGCACCTAAGCTGGGAGTGATGGAGATACTACCACTTTGGCTGTTCAGAGTGTGAGGTTGTGAGGTCCAGCATGAAAATCCTCCAGGAAACAGACAGTCCTGCGTGCCACAACTCCTGGCCATGCCAGAGAGCCTTCTCAAAATAGATTTTGTTCCTGTTAAGAGACTCTCAAAGAATTTGTCAGTTCTTGCCTATTGAAATAATGTAAAAACCAAGGCTTAACCACATAAACAAGCAGAGGGTTTTTTTTTTCATGAGTTGTTGTCTTATGAGGCAGCACAATAAACTTGAAATTTGAATTCCAGGGTATCAGCAACCAGAGAGGCAGTGATGACTCCCAGATATGAAGGGAAGCAGCTCCCAATCAGAGGTTCTAAAAATGCATCTTTTGTCTGCTAAGTTCAGTGCCAGCAGTCTGCAGGCAGCACTCAGAAATGCTGTGCTGCTTTAAATCCCAGTTTCAGCTTTGTATTTCTGTAGACTCATAGAATCAGAGTTTGTATTGGAACTCTTGGAGGTCATCCAGTCCAGCCTCTCCTCTGACCAGGCCTAATTAGACCTGATCTCTCAGGGACTTGACCAGTCCAATTTTGAAGAAAAGATGGAGATTCAGTTGGGAAAACCCATCCTTTAGATGAGTCCATTCATGGGGATAATATTTGGATTTCTTCAGGCAGTTCAAGGAAAAGGAAAGCTGTTTTGTAGTCAGATGCTGTGTTATCTGGGCCTGAAAGTCCTGGGGATCAAAACTCAGGTCAGGTCAGGTCGAGTTCCAGCAGAAACCAACACTGTATCCCAGTGAGACCAACAATATTCCCCTTACCTAGGTTTGTCGGCACATGTAGCTGTGGCAGAAGGTTTTTAATGGTCTTCCAACCACTTTTTGAGGGTAAATTATTGCAGATTCTAGATCAGGTGAGATGTTTGCTCCTCATAGACTTGTATTGCTTCTTCAAGAGTTCTAGACATACTGGGTCATTTTGGTTGGCAAGTCAGACGAGGAATAAGCAGTTTTCTGGGGTGCTCTTTTCCCCTGGTTCTTCTCTGATACATGAAACCATCCTCTGGAACTTGCACAATGAATGAACCAGCTAAAGACCTGAAAGGTACTGATCAAATCCCTTCACTCAGGCTTGAGATGAAAAAAGAAACAAAATTTATTAGAAAGATTCTTCTATAAACAGTTCAAAATTGCACGTGCTTAACAACCCTTTGCTCTGGGTGCTAAAGGGATGTCTTCTCTCCTCTGAAGACAAGAGAAATCTGTCTCAGCACTTTTTCTTGTCTTCTGAGCAACTGAAGAGCAATTCAGTTGCTACATCTTGAGAGTGGAATCTCTTTTAAGTCAATCTTTTCCTCATGAGAAATCATTGTCATTAGCTCAGCAGCTGATCTGGGTGTTTGGAAAGGAGATTGAGTCCACACAGAGTGCAAAATTGTATTTTATGCTGAAATAAATGAGTGCCAATGCATTTACCTATGTATTTTTTTTTTTTTTTTGCTCTGAGACTGTGCAGTCCAGTCCATGGAAAACACTTTTTTGCTCCTTCTTGACATCTGCCAGGGAGGCTGTTTGCACAGATTTTTCATTGCTTTGTTTTTGTTTCCCCTGAAAGGATACATGCTAAATCTTCAGGGTAAAACATGTGTTTTGCTTGAGGCTCAATATGCTCATTAACTAATTGTGCGGGCATGGAAATGCTTCAAGATAACAAAAGGTGGCCTGAATCATGGTTGGATGGAAACAGGAAATAATATCATACAGAAGGGGAATTTTCAGGACAGACACACTCTCCCTTCTCACAACTCAGTGTTGGAGCAGGCACTAGGAAATTATTGCAGTGCTCATGTCAAGCCATGATGTGTCTTTAGATCATGCTGAAACAGAACTTCTTGGCAGCTTGCAATAGGCACAGTGGTTTGAACACTGGCAATCATTGTGAAAAGGAGGAAGAAGGTAACAAAGTCCCAGGATGGAAAAAGATGAAGGCAGGTGTGATTCAGAGGAAGCAGGCTTTGTGGTCAAGAGGAGTTTGTGTCTCACTGCTTTTCAACACACCCGGTGTCTGCATTGGGAACACAATTTTAGGGGCAGGGTCTTCAGAGAGGTGTGAAGTCACTTGTCTTCTTGACATGTTTGGTAAAAGACAAGCATCTGCTTCTTACCAGACTGGGTCCTGCATCATGGTCTTGGTCTGGTTGATCAGGGCATTGCCAAAATCTCTAAGGAAATTAATCGGTGAAAAACAGTTCAGATGGGAGAAAAACAAATTAGTTTTGATGGCCTGGCTTGCTTGCTTCCTTTCTCCATTAGATTCTCTCATATTCCTTTCTCCATGGAATTACCTGAGCTGTGCAGAGCCCACATGTTGTGAGAGCCAGGCAGAGAATGATTACTTCACTGCTGGGGGGGATTTTTTATTCCAGAATTTGATATTGCTCCTGATTGCATATGGAAAGGAAAGCGTTAGAACTTGGCTTCAGAAAAGCAAACCAACAACCAGAGGATGCCCTGTCCAGCTCTGCCCTGGAGCCAGCAGCTTTGTGCCAGCCAATCTTAAGACCTTCCCAGGAATGTCAGCTGGGGAAATGATGGGCAATGCTCAAAGTGAGGGAGTCTGGAGATCAGAAATTAGGCGTTTCTGAGGTGTGCATTCCCCAGAAGCCCACCTAGCCCAGCAAGCAGGAAGGTTTTCTCAGGCCCTGTTCTCAAAAGAATTCCAGCCAAGTTGAATGTGCATCCCAAAAGATTTCTCAGAGCTGTTGTGGCTGCCCCATCCCTGGAAGTGCTCAAGGCCAGGTTGGACAGGGCTTGGAGCAACCAAGTCTAGTGGAAGATGGCTCTTGCCCATGGCAGTGGGGTGGAACTGGACGATCACTAAGGTCCCTTCCAACCCGAAGCATTCCATGATTCTAAAATGCTTTGATTTCAGCAATTTCTAACAAGAACAGGCTCTGCTGATGTGTTCCAGCTCTCTCTATGCTGGTTTTCCATTGCACGTATGTGCTATTGGGATGTTGTGAAACCTCCTGAAAGTTTTGAGTTGGAAGGGGTGAGAGAGAAGATGAGATGAACATGTCTAAATGAGAAAAAATGAATGCTGCATGTGATCCAGATGTCATCTTGCACTTTCCTTGCTGAACACACAATGTCATCATGGAAAGCACAGAGGTTTCCCTTCACCTAGTCAATGGTCCAATTTTCCTCCTCAGTCTTTTTAAAACATATTCTCTGCTCATCCCCAGGCTATGGCACCAGTACACAAGGAAACACATACTGAGATGTGTCTGTCCTGGCAAATTCAGGGCCACTTTATAGACCTTCATAAACATTAAAAGTGCTGCAGGGGGAAAAACCCCAAATCCTTGAAAATTAAAACCTTCTCCTAAGAGTCTTCTACAGGCAATTTACTTCACAATAAGACATTATCTGGGGCTGTTTGCTTGCAGAAACAATTTAAGGAGTACTTTCAAGGATCTGGAACCCATTATTGAGGTGTAAGAAATCAAATCTTTGTAATCAGGACATAAATAGGAAGCAAACCCAGACATGAAACAAGCCAAGCATTCAGGTCATTCACTGAGACAAATATGAGGACTCCTAAGAGGAGCAGAAACATTTCAGCCAGACTGAGGGTTGATTTTCAAGTTATTCTGGAGAAAAAACAAGGACAGGAAAGAATAAACCAAGCTTTGAGCTCAGCTGAGTCTTAGCCAAAGACCCTGCAAGAATTCAGGGTCAGATTTGGGGAATCCAGGTTCATGGATGAGGTAGGAACCATGGCAGACAATGAGTTTGATGTAGTCTGAGGTGCCAGACAATGAGCATTTAGTGTCTGCAGCACACAGTTGGGACATATGGCTATTCCTCCCAGCAACTAGTGTAGTTCACGGCTCTTTTTTATAACTGCATTGATCTGACAGCTAGTGAGAATATTTCTGGAGCTGGACGGGATAAACAGAGATAAAATGTGGGTTCAGCAGAGTGTTTATATGCACTTAGGCTTCTTTGGGCTTATGCACAACTGCACACAATGACAGTGGTACCATCAGCTCCATCAGGAAGGGTTCATTCAGTGTGTGGTTCATTATAGATAGGACTCATTGAGTCTGAGATGTAAAATATCTCATTACCAAATGAACAAGAAATTAACTGGACAGATTCACAGCACCGTTGGCTCAAACTGAATTTAAGGAGGAGCCAAAATATACCTCTGAAAAATCTTCATTTAATGTACAATGGTTTCTTGAGTAAATGGATCTGCCTCTCAATTTGTCTCTTTTGTCTTTGCTAATCAATGATGACTGGAAACAAGATCCCAGACTCTGCAAGAAGCCCTGTGCTCCTGATGCTACATCCCTAACACTGTTCTTATGGACATCATCTTTATTTCCATAGGAACTACTTGCAGTGGCACAGTGGATGATGACTTCTGAAGGAGAATTAACAACAGCAGACAAAATCCCAAAGGAACCATCTGATTTTCTTGTGCCATAAAAGACCCAGTTTCAAGAGGAATAAGAAGAAAGAGCACCAGAAAATATAACATGGATGCAGACTTGTTTTGAAAACAGATAGCTTATTTTATTTTGACAGGATATGAATTTCTTAATATGTTGCTCTGAAGTGTTTGTGAGGTATAGGTGATCACAAATGAATCACTGAGACCAGATCATGAGGCATAGGAATGAAATGAGACCTCTTGGGTTAAAATGTCCAGTTCCGTGTTAATCATACTTAATCATACTATTTAAATTAATTCAGAAAATGGTCAGCTCCATCTGAAAGTACACTGATTTCTCACACAGCCCTGATCTCTTTGGAAAGTTGTTCTGGATCCTCCCAATTCTGCATACGAGAAGTAGTCTACTTTCTAATCTCACTTCATTAGTCAACAAATTATGCCCATTTGTGCTATATTTTTTAGACATATGGATGCCAAATATCTTACACTCTTCTTTCTCAAGATACCTAAAATAAAATTAACAAAGAAAGAAAGTCAATGTAATATTGCCACATATCACAGTACAAGCTGGCTTGTACTGTGTGAATTAACCAGCCCCTGTGTTGACTGACAGGGGCTTTGGCCAATCACATCTCTACTAAAGCTAGTACTAAGATTCAGTGGTCCAGAACCTGAACGGGCATAGAGATCAGACCAATTAAAATATTCAGACCAGGTTTTTCAAATGCCCTTTATAAGGAAGAGCTCGAGAATAAACTCTCTCTGTTACCACATGAACATCTGGGTGAGTGGTCTCATTGTCTCTGGCCCACTCCCTCCCCAAGTCAATGTCACAATGTAACAAAAAATTGTATCATAATAAAGTGTTTTATTGTTATTATTAAATGAATGTCTGACCACAACCTTCACATCTGAACAGTCTTAAAATTTAAGGCAGATGACATCTAGCTCTGTATTAATTGTCTGGTCTTCCCTGCTTAATAATCTCATGTCTTGGTGAAAACCCTGTGTGTCAAACCCCCAGAAATAACAAAAATGAGCTCCTGGAGGAAATGTGGAATGCAGTGAGATTTAGGGAAGAGATTAGCACTACAGTTCCACTGGCACTTGTCTGAATCTAACTCTAACATGAAACACGTATAACTTTTCCACCTTTGACTGTAGTTTTCCGCTTTCCACTCTCTCCTTGGACCAGTGTGGATATTTTGTTCCGTGAATCAGTGTGAGAGACTGATCCAGTTTCAAGCAAGCAACACTGGTGCAAAATGGTTGGGGAGAGAAATAGGAGATGCTTCTGATATATCTTATGTGCTTTAGGATGGACTGAATAATGTTTCTTGAAGTGACTCGTCATTAACTAGAGTGTGGCCCAAACGTTCAAACATCCACCTCTCACACCTCTGAGTGGTGTGAGAGGCACCCTTCTACCTCTCCGGGATCTCGTTAGAGTGTAGGCAATATTGTTTTATGGTTCACGGTTCACCTCCCAGCTGAAGTCACCTACTGAATGAGTGCTGAGCCCTCCAGAAGTCTGTTAATGCCACTTTTCATGATCTAAACAACACAAAGAAATCAATGCCAAATATATACTGAAATGAGCTATGGCAAAAGATGCATGATTTAGTAATGTGAAGCATAGTGAGCTCCTGTCAACTGTCTTCAACACTTCTGAAAATCATGCACCATATGCCCCCAAAAGTGAGGCACATAACTCAGCTGTCATTTCTGAATACATTGGCCTATGGCCCAACATCTACACATTTTTGAGCAACCAATCCAGCCAAAATCATTTAGCAAATCAGTGATTGGCATCATAAATGTATGTATGGCACCATAAATGTAATTCATAGTATATACAGCACAGACAACAGAGCAGGTTAGTAAGAAACAGGAGTGCTTCACAGCGCATGACAATACCAGCAGGAGTTGTCTAACAAACAGAAAATGACGTGTAGTTATTAGAGCTGGAGTTTTTCCTTTGGCTAGTGAGATTTCTCACCATCTGGGAGAGATTTGAAAAAGAACAGGAAGAGACTTGATGAATGTTGTGTGGGGGAGTGTTGGGCAAAAGAAGGTTTGACAGGCTGAGCAAGCCAAGCAAACAAAGAGCGCAGCCAAAACAGAGACAGAAGGGAGCGAGAGGGAAGATGTTGGGTGGGAGATGAGAGAGGCTTGACTTCAGCATGAAAGGTCCATCAACCCACAACAGTCCACATCACTCTGTGTGTGGGAGACTAAAAGATCCTTGCATTTCTGTGAAGTCCAAGGTGATGCAAAGCTTTGGGCTGCCACCACAAAACACCTGCCTGCCTCTCACCAGTCCCCTCATGTGACCCCACCAGCTTTCACACACAAAGAGGTGTGTCTATGGGTGTCTCGGTTTGAAAAGACAGGAGTCTGTTAAGGAAGGCAAGACCCTCCCCTGAAATGGAAAAGGTAAACCCCCTCCCTCCAAATTACCACAATTTCGAAATTAAAAGGCTCTCAGGCAAAGATATGGGAATAGGAATAACAATTCTTTACTAAGAAAAGCTGAAAAATACAAATGTAATTAGTACAAACAAAACTATTGAAAGAGTCAGAATATGACCTGACACCCTGAGGAGTCAGGGTGTTGGTAACAGTCCAGTTGAATGGCAGCTGCAGTCCTCCTGGAGTAGCAAATGAAATTCTGCTGAAGCAGTGATCCTGTAGAAGGGTGTAATTTTCTCTGAAGGTCTGGTGATGGAGTAGATGGGCCTGGTCTTCCTCTGGGAATCCAGCAGAGAAGAAGCTGATCCTCTGGGAATCCAGCGAAGAAAAGGCTGTTCTGGTGTCCCAAAAAATGCTGATTTTATGCAGGTAGGAATGCTTGGCACCTCCCTCTGGGCAGAGCATCTCACAATGGGATGATGTAACTTTATCAGTCATGCAGTGAGGGTCAATGGCCCATTAACAGAACATATCTCCCTGGAGGGAGAGATTGTTCTTGGAAGAGATAAGAAAACTGCCCAACTAACCGAAGATACCTACCCCACCTCCAACAGATGGCAAATAGAATACATGCTTATCTTACAAGCCAGGACAATGGGGAAGGGTGCAGAGGCCTATTCTGCTAGGAGAGCTGCTGGCTGGATCTACCAGCACAACAATCACCATTTCATCAGAGCAAGTGACAAGCTTCGAGCATTTGAGGGAGAGGCTCAAGATACCACTGGCAAAATGGTTTCTTTGCTGAATGGACTGCACAGCTGCCAGGAGGAGTTGCAAGTAAGGTTATAAACAGCATTGTGGGCATGGTTGGCTGGTCTGTGTGGACTGACTCTTAGGGGAGAGAGAAACATTCATTTGCAAAGTTCAACCTACTATTAAATGCAGGGAAAAGCAATCCCTTATTTTTACACCTTATCTCTCTGAAGAAGCACAGTGCACCAAAAGCATCATTTTCATGAAGGGATTTCATCTCTTGCAGGGATTTCCAACCTGCTGTTGCCTTCTAACTTTCTCCCTCTACAAACATTTCTTGCCATTCATCCCTTTTCTCCCTGATAATGGGCCTCTCACCATGCTCTGAATTGTACCCACCACCCCCACCACTATGCTGCCAAATCTGGCAGGACCAGTGCAGATCCCAAGCTGAAAAGCCTGATGCTTTGTCTGTGGTGTTTGTCCATGTCCTTGTGAGTGCTGGGAGCTGCAGCTCTCCAACAGGATGGTTCTAAAACTTCTTGAATACTTGGTGTTATGCATAAAAAGAGAGGTCACTTACCACAGTTCCAGTTTTGAGGTTCTGGTTTTGAAGTTGCTATTTAAAACTATTAATCTTGTTTTTTCAGGTTCGATTGTATTATCCAGTTTTTGTGTAACCTCAGCTCACTCCCTTCTCCTCTTTTGCTGGTGCCCCGACCGTGACCTGGCTCCACGCGGGGACCCCGCTCCCCGACCCTACCCCCGGAGAACGGGATGGCATGGCGGTCCACCCCACACTGGGCTGCACGGGACTCCTGAGCCGATGCCGCGCAGGGTTCCCCACTGGATCCACGCAGTTCCCTGCTGCGCCAAGCAAGCCCAGCGCCGCACGCCATGTGACACCATGGAGTGGCTGCAACCCTGCCCGCAGGAGGACACGACGCTGTGCGGGGCCCCTTACTCTGCTCGCAGCCGCGCGGGGCCACGCGAGGCTCTCTCCATGCCGCATAGCACCCAGTATCACGTGGCTCCTCAGGACTTCAGCATTCTCAGCAGGGCTTGCGGGCGCACTGTGAAACTCCGACTGCCCGCGGGACCAGCATGCCTTGTGAGCATCTGCATATTAATTAGCAAGGGTGTCCGGCAGATATCAGCTGACCCAGGACAGCGGGAGACCATCAAAACCAACCAAAAATGACAGCCACGAGATGGCAGGAGTCCGGGGAAGCAGAGGACACCAGCTGGAGCCAGATCCTGTCCTCACCATAACCAACAGACCACCAGTAGAATGACCCCCACCCCTCTGTAGACAATGGAGCCAACGCTAGCTCTCTGGGGATTCTTGTGAGGGCTCAGACCTCCAGATTTCTCAGTAGTGACAAAGCTGCATGTCCTCCTCGGCGGTGGCGGCTGCAGGAGCAATAGCAACAGCAACAGGAGCCCCCATTCCCAATAAAGAGCCGTCACTTAATAAAGACCATCAAAAGGGAGTTCTGTTTCCTGGCCCTTTTATTTCTATCACTTGGACCAAAAGATTTTTGTGCGTCATCAGCTACCATGAACCACCAAACTCTGAAGTGAAGTAGTTCTTCAGTACAATTCCACAGAGCAGGTATTATGGCCTTGTAAGCCTGAGTTTTGTGATTTAACTCATATTCATACCCCAAGACAATGTTGTTGGCTTCAATGAAAGCTCTACTCAGTTCTGTGTGGAGAGCTTTAAGGCTGTATTGTTTGTTTCATCATTATCACAGATCCAAAGCAAGAACTCTATCAAGGTTGTATTTTTCCCCTCCTATTGTTGTGTCTTTGTACCAACATCCCTAAGAAAGGTTGTGAGAGCTCTGTAACAGTATTTCCTTGGAGATGATGGGAGCTTGGGTGATGAATCCAGCTCTTGCTGGGTCAGTGTGATACTGAATGTTAAAGACATTCTGGTTAAAGACATGAGTGGTTAAAGAATGTTAATGACAGACTGGCTGCAAGACAACTGCTGCAAGACTGCATAGTGGGCTAATTATTTCAGTATTTCCCTGTTTATAATTGCTGCTCTAGATGTTCTCTACTGACTGTTTGCAGAAAGAGGGAACAGGGACTGTGGACTGATCCACTGTTATAGATCCAAATCTCTTGGATGGTCTTCTTAAATAGCTTCTTGTTTCTAAGGACTGTGATGGGCTGTGTAATTTGTTAGCCCTGTGTGTGTCTGCATATACCCATGCACAGAAGTGCATGGATGGGCAAATATAACAGACTCACTGCTTTGAAGAGGATCTGGAAAAAACTCAGATCTCAGCATCCAATCAGAATAAGTTACATAGCTATTGATGCAATTATTTCCATCACAGACTCTCAAAGCATTTTAAGGTATTAGTATTTTCAATCCCATCTAAAATAATAGCTTCAAAGGAGTTGCACCAAGTCCAGTCTGTCTGCAAGGCATGATGAGAAAAAACACGTTTTCTCTCTCTTTTCAGATGGTCTCAAACTCTGCACTTGTATATTGCTCTATTTTATCTATATGTTGATCAGTAATGAACAGAAATATTTCACTCAGTTTTTGCACTGTGCAGTCACAGATCTAATCCCCACGCCCCTCCCTTCTCTGATTTATGAGAGCAGACCAGCCCTGCAACCTTCCCCTTTAAACACTGCACCTGCATGTCATGGCTAACAGCTTTAGCTACTTTCCTGCAATAACTCATAGAATCTCTTTCCTAGGCAGCCATGCCTTTACATTACCAGATATTTCCTCTACTGGTGCTTTGCTCTCTGGCTCATTTTTTGATTGCCCTCAGCCTTTCCCCAGATTCCAAAATGATCTAAATCCTGTGGTAACAGACTGTGCTGTGTTTGTGGTGTGTTTAACTCCTAAGGCAGCATCACATTTAGCTTCACTGCTCTCCTTCCCTTTAGCTCCACCATTGCTGTTAACAAAAGCAATCCTACAGCTGAGGTGCAATGTACATACCCAGGGAAACTCCACTGGAAACTTCTTTCCCGTCAGCAGTAGTTCTACTCTTCTTTACCTTCTGATCTGCTTTTGTCTAGAATTCTTTTTATTGGGGCACTTTTTCTGTCCCTGATCTGAGCTCAAGACCTTGATTACATGCTCTTTAAATGACCTGTGAGAAAAAGGGAGATCTCTATCTCTACTATCTCTGTCTCTACTATCTCTGTCTCTATTATCTCATCTCTTTCTGCCTCTATCTCTTTATGTCTATCTCTAATCGATATCCTCTGTATCTTTCAGTTATACCAGGGCCCAGCACATCTGGTGAATTACACATCTGAGTTAAGGAATTGGCTTCATGATGTGATACAAGAGCTCATGTCCCAGTACTTCCTTGGCTGAAGCAGACTATGACTCAAGGAGAATTTGGCCCTGAAATGCATGTCATGCCATTCCCAAGGTGGTCTTACTCCCAGGTGGAGGCTCTGATTTTCCTTCATATCTGAAAGCTAAAGGAGCAGGGAGACATTTGTACTTTAAAATGTCAGACTAGAAAAGGGATCTGGTATGAGGAATTCCTTTATTTTATAACAGGAAAAGGAAAGAGAATGGCTGAGCACAGCTCTCCACTAGCACTCATCTCAATTACACAGTATCTTCTTTTCAAGTTGGCCACTTATGTAGGAGAAATTTGAAGAAAATCAGCCACTTCCAGCCACAACACTATTAGACAGAGCCAGGCCCATTTGTGCTCTGTTTGCTCTCTGAGAGAAGCAAATAGTATGGGGTTTGACCATGGAGTTAGGTGTTTAGTGAAAAAAGCAAGCACTATTGCTTCTGCACAAAAATAAAAGCTGGGACAAGAGCCTCAATGCATCTTCAAACAAGGAGGGAACAGAGCTGAGGTGAATTCTTAGGCTGGGAAACCTCCTGGAATTGTTCTTTAGAGTTAACGGTCAGGTTCAGCTGCAGTCACTATGTGATCCCGAAACTTTGCAGGTGCCTGCTGTCTCCCACATCTTGCTATCGCATCCTTTACCTTCAGCTCAGGCCTGAGCTTTGTGCCTACTTTCAGATGGAGTCAGACAGACATATTGGGGAGACCCTATGTAGATGTAAAATTACCTTACATCACAGATATGAAAGGGAGGCATTGGTTTACACTGGCAGAGGATTTATCTCCAACTTGCTAACCTGAAGCAAGATTGTAGAAGGCAAGGAATCCAATACATGGAAATAATAGTGATTAAAAGCTGGTTTTTAGCTAAAGCATGCTTTTCTCACCCAAAACAAATTGTGGAAGCACTGTTCACACATCCAACATGCAATTAAAAATTATCTAAACTAATTGATGTATCTCTGCATTGCAGTCATTATTGATAGTGCATTTTATTGGGTATTCAAAATCAACAATGCAGTGCTTATGTGTGACATACCTGCTGGGTTTTTATATTCTGTGATCATTATTGTAAAAGATGCTGTTTGAGAAAGAAAATTCTGCATTCATCACAAGTCAGATGTAGACATTATGAAGCCCTAGGGGGTCTTTATCAATGAATCAAAGAATGGCTTTGGTTGTAATGGACCTTCAAAACCATCTCTTTCCAAACTCTGCCATGGGCAGGGACACGTTCCACTAGACCAGTGCGCTCCAAGCCCTGCCTGACCTGGCCTTCCAGGGATGGGACAGCCACAGCTTCTCTTGGCAACCTGTGCCAGGGCCCCCCCATCCTCACAGGGAAGAATTTCTTCTCAATATCTAATCTAACCCTGCCCTCCAGTAGTTTAAAGTCATTATCCCTTGACTTTTCTCTCTCAAAAAGAAAGACAGCCTAGCATTTCACCATTAAGCCTCTTGATATCAGTCAGAGTAATAATTGCGATCAGAGTGCACTGACAAAATGTCCTGAAACTCCACTGTAATGATCCCTGTACTACCTGCAGATCCACTGAAGCTCTGGAATGAGGCAAGCCATTATCCTTTAGATGTACTTGAAATCCTACTGAGGGCAGCCAGGGACTTCTCACTCAATCAAGCCATCTGCAACATTCTCTATCAGCAATTCACTGCCTGCAAGGAGTGAATAAATCAGTCCAAGAAACTTGGATTAAATTACTGGTTCTGCCACTTGCTTTCTCAGTAGGTTTAAGGCCTCTATTTCTCCTCTATTTCTTGTTCACTTTGGCTTATCCTTGTGGCACCAAAGCAACATCAGTCTCCATTGGGATACTTAGATGCTTTTGCACTGCAGATACATTCCAAAGGAAAAGACATATAATTCAATTATGTAAAGTTCTCAGTTCTCCTTAGTTCCGCATGTTAAATAGCTTAACAGCTTCATTCCAGAAGAGGCAGAATGGACACCCTGACTTGCAGCAAGTGACCATATAACCCAGAATCTTCAATGGGAATGTAGATAAACACATTTGATTCTACCCTTGATCTGACCATTTTCTGCATAGGTAACTTAATGCCTCAAGTATGTCTAGTTAGAAATCTCCAATGAATCTCTCTTCCAAGGACTTATCTCATGCCCACAGTCATGTTTAGTGTCTACCACATAATCTCTTGAGGAGATCCATGGGCTAACTGCTCACTTCATGAACCCACATACAGCTGGTGAAGTTCCCCAGTCAGCCTGTCCAGTGTTGCAAAGTTTGCAATAATTAGCCCAGGTAAGCATTTCAGCCAAGTGAGCATGCTGTGGAGAGTTCAAACTTGATGTATCTCAACATGTAACACTTAGATCTTCAAACACTTCTATAAGCTGGTGCCTCATGCCCCTTTCCCTGTAAAATGTCAGCCAGGCCCATAGCTGCAACCTGGCTGTGGCTTGAGGCAATGCAGATCATAGCCTGAAAAGCACCTCAGATTAAAAGGCTCTCAGATTGTCTGCCAGTGCCTCAAGAAATGAAATACAGTTCCACTCCTAAGATGTCAAAGGTATGTCAGTGTGAAGAGGAAAAAAGAGTGAAAAAAAGAATTGAAACGTTTGAAAAGAGGTTTTGCTGGCAGCCAGGACAATGTAACTCCTTTAACTTAATTTTTTTCTGCCTCTTCTGAGCTTGAAGCTTTGTTTCAGGGGAGAAAAAACAATGGGGAAAAGGGTTAAAATGCAGTGGGAGCAAATAAGTGCCCATTTGCTTTGTATCAAAGAATCATACGCATCAAGTGATGAAGTCCTTGCAAGTCTTTCACACCCCCATATCCCATCTCTGAAATTCCTTCACCTCTCCTCATTCAGCAGCCAGTCCTGCAGCTGCTTGCTGTGCTCAGCTGTCTCACAGGTACAATCATGCTTGCTCTGAGTGACAGCTGAGGAGGTGATTTTTGGTTTCACGGCACTTCTTTCAGTTCTGGGCACGTTTCAAAAGACTCCAAACTTTGACTGACTCAAGGACTACAGGGCATCAGTGGTAAAGGTAAGGGAAAGATGGGTTACCCAAATGGACATAATCAAATTATCACTGCAGAGCTGGAGCAGAAATGATGCAGCACATACTTCTGCATCACTTGTTGGAGCCCCAGGAAGAGGCTGGACACATTAAGTTGTCTTTATCCTTTGAAAAGGACCTCCATGGATTTTCACAGACTGACACATCTCAGAGCTCCCCTCCTTTTCCCCTGGCTTCCCCACCATTCTCAATGCCCAGCCTTAGTGATATCCCAACAAGGGTGGCACCCCCTGATCACCTCACCACTACCCACCATCCAGTTCAGCCAACAAAGAGGTTTTTCCTTCTGCCACCTGAGCTCAAGGCACAGCTTCTTGGCACAGGGCCAGCAAGGCTTCTCCCATCACTAGATCTCCATTGGTTGCTTTTCCTCCAAGGGCCTCTGTCTGGCTCTTCTCACTAATGTTCTCTGTGTCATTCCAAAACAATGAGCCAGCAACAGTGCTTATGTCTAGTGAGACCAGTGAGCAGTGGGTCAAGAGTGCAGCCAAGCAGAATGTGGTGTAAATAACTGACTCCATCTGCTTTGGGTCAGAACAGCTTCAACTCATCAGATGGAACCAAAGAGCCTCCACGGGTGGTGAAGGGGCTTTCTGAATCCATCTATGGAGCTTGCACTGGAAGAAGGCAAACATGCTCTTAGTGTTTATGCTGTCAGGCTATGAGGTATTCATCTTCATCCCAAAACACATTCCACACAGAACACTTCTGTGCTTCAAACTCTATCAGGAGAGCTAAAGAAATGAAAACTGGGAGGATGTTGCTGAGCTATCAAGCCTCGTGTACAGCAGCAACTGCTCCCATGCCTGGGATTCCTCCTGAGAGGCATCAGGACATGGCACTATGCTGCCTGGTTTTCATCACGCCACAGTCATGTAAAATGAAGGATTATATCCCTAGTTTGCTGCCATATGGAGAAGGTGCAGGGAAGCAAAGGGGTTGTTGGAAATCCAGGCTGGAAATTTTCTTCCTTGAGTCTCCTCCAGCAGGCTCAAAACCTTAGAGCAATGAATGGCCAGCATTCATTGAGAAAGGGATGGTGAGCATTGCTGGTGTTCAGGACACGTAGGTACCAAATAGAGATCTAAGCAGGACTACCCCTGCATTGTCACCTCTCCCCAGCCCGAGATATTAAAAACAAGCAATGTCAGAGCTCTAGCGGCCTTTTGGGAATAAGGGTCCTCCTCCTCACCCTTCCTTCAGTAAATGGATCAAAATTTAGAGTTCTAAATTGGAACTCAGCTTTGAAATCCAGGCTTGTTTTTGTATCCTCAGTGCCCACACAAGTATTTTCAAGAGAAATCTGGCATTTTGGATGTCTCCACTTTTTGAGGTTTGTCCAAAAAGGGATTCCACTAGAGCCCCAGTTCAATGCTGAGCTCAACCCACCCATCATGTCCCTATGGTTTGTCTCAAGCTGAGTAGCTTCTAAAATTAAGGTACCACAAAATAGAAGCAAATTCTGCAAATTTGTCCATAGATGTTGAATTTCTCATGCAGTTTTCCTTTTATCCCATGAACAGGATTTCTTTCAGTCCTCAGACTAGCCAAACACCATTTTTAACATTTTTAGAAATAAAATAAATGTACAAATGGAATATAATTTTTTTAATGCATGTTTTCAATAAAAGACTACAATATGTAGCCTCTGTTTTTCCTTGCAATACTGATGTTTACAGCTCCTTCTACCCAGAACCACCACATAATTTTGACTGCTGTCAGTGTGGCAAAGGAAGCAGGACTTTGGTTATGCATAGGGCAAGACCCTAGTATGAAAAATACCAGGGAATTCCCACAGGGACCTGGGAATTCTGGGAATCTGCCTGTCCTAAGCCCCCTCCTCTTTTGCAGTTTGGATGAAGCTGTGGGAGCTGATGGTGCAGCTCTATCAACTGATGTGCCTGAAGTAACCACAAGCATCTGCCAGCTGTGATCACACATGACACTCCTTTCCCCAAAAGAAACTGCACTGTCTAGGAGAAGGAAAATCACTTCCATATCTTGACGGCAACTTAAGCCCTATTTCTTCGTCCTCTCGCAGAGAACTGAAGTTTCAAAGATCACTTACTCTTTGCTGTTAGGTTATCGCCTCCTTGGTAACTTGGCATTTTTCTGCACTGTGTCAAAATCCTTGAAACATTCAGTTGTTTCAGCTAGGCTGGCTGAAAACCACACAGGATGAGTCTGAAAATAAACTTCCAGGGCTAAATAAAGGAACTACTTCTTGCATATCCCTTGATGTGTCATTCAGCAAAGTGATGGGAGCTGTGATTTACCATCTCAAATAGAGAACAAAGAAACAGGTCCTTTTAAATGTGATGTCAAGAAACCTTCTCCTTCCTCAGTAATTTAGTAGCAGCATGTAGTGGTTTTGGTTTGCTAATTTAAGATTTTTTGGTTAATGCACTCATTAGTGTGATGGGTTTAGTGTTGGTTAATCACTAGAGCACTTACTAGAATGTACTTAGTTCTTGTGATATAGGATTAGGAGAAAGGTAAAGCAAGCTTAAAACTTTAAAAGGGTATAAAGAAAAATTTATTAACAGTAACTAAAAAAAAGAGTAATAAGAACCATAACAAAACTTTTAGGACACTTCCCCTTACAACTTTTTCTTTCTCACTGACAATGTAAAGAAACAAAACGTAAAATTTTAGTCAGTTTACTACTTTTAGAATAGTTTTTCTTCAGTTCACTTAGGGAGAGAAGTCCCTCTTGTTAATGTTATGGAGACTTCTCTACAAGAAAACAGTTCTCTCGTGGTTCTCTATTTCTATGAATAGCAGCCGCCTGGGGAATTCTGCAATTGTGAAATCCCTCCTATTTTCTACAAGCTTTTATTATAACTGTGTTTATGCGGTATGTCAACTTATGGTGTACTGTTTTAAAGATGAGTTGTTTAAAAGCAAAGGTTTCCATTATCTATCTCTGAAATTATCTTTATTTCTAGGAACAGAGATTTTCTTCTTCTCTCCCTGGGGACATAGGATCTTCATCACTCTTCTCTCTTTCTCTGTTCAAACTTCTCACAGGATTACAGCTACTTTACCATTTGCTTACTTTAACATGGAGGCCTTTGCTCAATATCTACAATTTGAACACTTTCATCTCCTCATACTTTTATGCGTTATAGGAAAAAAAAGAGTCTTTCTCTATAATTTTATAAGAGAATTTTAGCTTAAAAGTAAAGGCATCTTTTCATCTTTCTTATTTGGGACTTGACTTTCTTCTTCACTGACTTTGATGTCTTTATGTTATTCTTTTACATGCTTGAATTTTGTTCCTTTCTCTTACTTGAGGGAGGATTGAAGCACTGAAAGAGTTAATATCTCGCCCGGGGCCTGCAGATGGTCACCTGACTCTGGCCGAGCTCAGTAGCTTGTGGCCGGAGCTGCGGCTAGGCTGGGGGCTGATGACTTTCTCCTCTTTTTGCTCGCGGGTTGCGAGCAAATCTCAATGGTGGTAGAATCTTGGCCGAGCTGGCCCCAGCCTGGGGCTGCTCCTGGTGCCCGGTGGACCCGGCTCAGCCCCGGGCTGGGGGCGAGGCAGGGCTTAGTAGCAGCGAGATGATAGAAATCGTAGCCATGGCCCGGTCTGGCCTCAGCCCCGTTGGCACTCCCCTCTCCCTGCCCNGACCCCTGTTGTCTCTTTGCTGACCAGGAAAGAAAAAGAACTTTCCTTTGCTTTTTCGTCTTAAACATGTGTTTTTCACAGAGGCGTGTACAGATTTCCAGTGGTTCAACGGATTGTCAATTATACAGAAGCTTGGCATCGCTTCCGTGAATGCCTCCCGTGCAAAACTACCACACAGCACATGGTCCAAACTTCTGGGGCGGCTTTGAGTTCTGGTCTTGAGTTGTCCCATACAGTAGACAGAAGAAGCAGGAATGTCTGGAAGAGATGTCCAGCTTGTTCTGCTAAGGAGAACAGAGCAAAGCAGAACAAGATTAAATTGAAAGGGGTTTTCTTTGTCTTCTGGTTCCTGTGGCTCCTGGCTGCCCTTGCTCCTTCATTCATAATCTCCTCTGAAATTCGGGAGGAAATAAAACTGAGAACCTCATAAGGCCACCTGTCATCTGGAAAAGAGTGTCTGACAAGACACCAGATATCAATTTTTTAGGAAAAAATAGAGGCAATTAAGGCTATCCTAGAAGGGAAAAATGAATTTTTAGTAAGTTTGTGTTTCCTTCTGTACCTTCAGGAAAGTGTGAGGCAGAGGGGGATGATGGCATGGTTCTCCCCACTCATCTGAGCTGCTGGTTGAGCCAGCTCCTGCAGAGTGGGATGATGAAGACAACATTATGTCATGCACACTTTGCTGGATTTAGAGCTCCCCCAGAAATCACATTTCTTGATGCTTTCTGTTATAAATTGAGGCGAATAATTTTGATTCAACTTTTTATCCAATTAATAAATTTATTAATTACAGCAAGCCTAGTAGCAAAAGCGAAACAGCGCTGGGTAAGAGCCGAAGGGACTTGCTCCCTGTAACGGCCTACAAAGCCCCTCCCCCGCAGTTCTGTAGTTTTATGCTCTCCTGTCTTCTGGTGTCGTAATTCTTCCGGTGTACTCTGCGTCTGCGCGTTACCGTTGCTAGGTGGTCTTCTTTGCTCTGGTGGTCTTCTCTGAGGAAGGCTCCTATCTTCTTCCTCAGTATTTCTTGCTGATCCTAAAGCAACTCTCTAGATATGGTTACAATATTTTAGCTCCTAACAATGCAACTATGCAAAAATACTTGGCAACCGTCTTACGATTCTGTGATTTGTTACATAAACTTATGGTTTGATTGCAAGCATCTACTGCTGACTGTGGACTGCATTCACTTATTGCTATTCTGTATCTCTTGTTGTATGGTTTTGCTGTTAGTTTCACAAGCACCCCCTTTCTTTATTATTTTGATGAACAAAAAGCCTTTCAATAAATGGTGCTTAATCTATCATACTTTCATTCACTCCTCAGCCAAAACAATGGCTGATTCAGACAGGAAAAAAGTCCATAAACTCAGGTCTCCTACAGTTCTTGTCTCTGACTGCAATGGTGCTGCAATAGAAGGATGCATTTAATGGAAGGACTCTGAAAACTGCCCAAGGAGGTGCCACACCAACTCTTCTTCAGACCTACAGGTTTCAGTGTCTTTGGTCGCATATAAGGGACCCCACTGATATCCAAATGGCTGGCTCTGAGACTGGTGTTGCAAGATGGGGAAGCCATGCTGTGGCACTGAGCCAAGACACAGTCTTAGGAAGTGTGCAAAACAGCACAGATGGTCCAAGTGTTTAAAGCTTCGTCTTGGTATGTCAGACATGGGAGAGAGCAGGAAAGTGATAGCAGGTCGTGTCATCCCCTCTAGCTCCACTCACACACCAAGAGGTGTTTTCACCAGGCTGTAAGGGTCCAAGCCAAAGCACATACCCAATACTGCCAAGCTCTGGCACAGGCTGCCCAGGACAGGGGTGGAGTCCCTATATCCCTGGAAGGGCTCAAAAGCTGTATAGATGTGGCACTTGAGGACGTGTTTGAGTGGTGTCCTTGGCGGTGCAGGGTTAATAGTTGGATTTGATGATCTTAGAGGTCTTTTTCAACATAAATGATTCTATGATTCTATGTCAACTTCAGCAAAGTTGATTCTAGCTATCTTGAGGAGCAAATCCTGGGAGCTATCTTGAGGAAAAATCCCATGTTCAGAGGTTTAGCCTTATCTACAGCTGGTGGTATTTTCCCAAATATTACTGTGGATTTTAGATTTCGGGAGGGGTTCTTCGTTCCTTTGCCTCTTTGTTCCCACACTTTTCCCCATCAGACAAGGTCAGCAGAACCTGGTAGAGATGTGCCTACAAGGCTATAAGTGAAACTTCCCACTTCACAGTATGCACCACAATTTGTCTTGAACAAAGCTGAGGACATCTGGGATTTCTATGTCACTTGCGACCCAGGACTTAAATTTTGGCTTTGTTGGACTAATAACTAGGCAACACCCTGAAAAGTCCCAGATATATTATTGACTCATGTATTTATCCTCTTAAAAGTGCAAGCAAACTGTAAGGTTTCATCTTGTTTGCTTTCAAGCTGCCATAAAAAGCAGGACACTACAACACACAGAAGCTACAGCTCCTGAAATGCAAAAATCTTCACCTCACTTTAACACTGGCTTTAATGGGATACTTTTTCTTAATAACTTCGCCACTTTTTTTCTTTCCCTCCCACCTGCCAGCTACAGTATATATATTTGTTCTTTCTTATCCTGCTGTTGATCTTCTGAGACCCTGCAGTCTTTAAAGATTTTCTGATGGGGAATATAGTGCTGGGAATTTGAGGGATGAGCCTACACCTGGTCTGCAAACAGCTGGAGTGGTATCACTCCCTTTTGCTTCTCCTCCCCTGGCCAGACTCTCTCTATGCCTCTTTGCCAAAAGCACATTGGGGATGAGATGTGCCGCAGTCGCTCTGATTCCTCCTGTGCACTCAGCCAGGCTGTGTACAATGACCAGGATCCAGGCAGAGTGCAGACTGGGAGTACCCACCTCACTGAATGTGTCTTACCCTGGCAAGGATAAGAGTGGTTTCTAAGAGCCTGTTGGCTTTGGCCTGTGCTAAAGGAGCTGCAGCCCATCCCTCTTCTGCTGGTGTCCAGATGAGAAATGAGGATTATACTGTTCTTATGCTCTATTTTAAAAGAAATGGCAGAAGGTGATTTACCTCCTTAGAATTTTATTTTGCTGCCAAGACAACCCTTGTCTCTTTGCACCCTAGTTCCCTGCAGACACCATCTCCACGTGATCTGAAGTAGATCTCTCTTTTTCCCTGATGTTCAGGACTGACCATTCTCTTTTTGAGATGGAGGAGAGATGTGGCATTTTCTCTCTTCTGTATCCTCTCTACATGAAGTTGTGAGCACAGCTGGAATTAATGCAGGTGATTGAGTTCATGAGAAGTTTCCATGGAAGCTGTGGCATTAGACCCCTCCATCCTTTGATGGCGTCCCTAAACCCTCACACTTTTGCTGGGAGCCTAATGAAATCAGAAAGAAAGCAGCAGCCTTTGTGGAGAAGGATTTCAAGACATTAAGCAAAGGGCTGATTAAGGTTAAATGGACCCCAGAGCCATGCAAATATTGCCCCACAAGAAGAAAAACTTACCTGTCTCACAGGATTTTCTTTTTTTCCCTCAAGAGAACTGTAATCACCAAAACTGTACGGTTAGGAACTTAATACATGAACCACAGGGTGAAATTATGGTTGGTTTAGATAATCTGATGGTCAGATCTGCTGGGTCTGCTCCAGGTCCATGTACCCCACTGTCTAAAGGGCTGGTCTGCAGGGAACCCTTTGCACAGAAGAATTTCTTACAATGAGGATGGTGAAACACTGGCAGAGATTGCCCAGGGAGGTAGTAGATGCTCCATCCCTGGAAAAATTCAAGGCCAGGTTTGACAAAGCTCTGAGCAGCCTGGTCTAGTGAAAGATAGCCCTGCTTATTGCCATGGAATTTGGTCTAGATGGTTTTAAAAGTCTCTTCCAACCCAACCCATTCTATGAATCTATGATCCCAGAAGGCTAAGTAAGGACACACCTGCCCATGTCTAGGGGGAAAAAGATATTAAATTAGTAGGTCATGCTGCAAGGAAAATGTTGTTGGGTTTTTTCCTTCTTTCTTTTCCTCTTTCAGCTGAATTCTACACAGCCTGCGGTTGTTCTCCACATAAAACTTACTCATAGATGCTTTCATAAAATGTTTTCTTTCCCCCACCAGTTATTTCCAGTTGTTCAGGATATGGACTCTGTTCCTGGGAGTACTGTGCCTTCGAGGTTATAGCTCTGGATG
>VXAX01000409.1:95939-106714 GCA_013399835.1 Leptocoma aspasia | reverse complement strand
TCTTACATGCTTAAAAAAAAAAAGAAGAAGAAGAAGAAGAAAGAATCCTGAAATGGCTCCTTCCCAGGGAAGGGACAGAAATTACAATGACTTACAGAGCCATGAACCATCAGCACAGAGCAATAGGTTCCAGGCAGAGGAGCCTAAAAGAACAGAATGAAATAAAAGAAATAAAGTCCAGCCTACAATAGCCATGGGCTTGTAAATAAATGATAGAGCCAATCTGAGAGAGAGATCGCACAGCTAAAGAATAGCATCTGCTGCTGGCTGTGTGAAGAATTCCTAGGGAACAAACACTAGGTACCTTTGCAAAGCTGGGTGTGCTGCTGGTTGCAACTCCCAGGATCCCAGCTCTGGTCCAGTGTATGTTGGAACAATTTTGTATGCAGGGGAGCTTGTGCTGCTCCCACACCAGCTGCTGCAGCCCCCAAACCATCAGGCTCTGCATCACAGGGCTCTGAGAGTTGTGGTGGTCCCTCAAACCCTGCAAATAGCTGAACCACATTAGCATCTAAAGGCATCACTGAATTTGGCTCTCCCTCATAGGTTTTGATGTTCAGTCTCATTTCATGGCAGCATGTGGTTTTTGTTTCCATCTGTTTGTTATGGTGTCTGCTCTGTTGTGAAAAGGAGCTGGGTCTTCAGCTGATAGATTTGGTCCCACAATTTTTAAAAGAGAGATCTGATTCCTTTTAAACTTTATTTTAACATTATGCAACTTCCCATTGGCTTCGTTAAAGACAGCCTTGTACTGCTTAGCTGTGTTTTAAACACAGCTTTTTCTTGGGATAATGAAGATGGATTCATTCCATCAGAAGCCTCAAGGACATGTCAGCGCTAATTATATCAAAGAGATCAAATATCAACAGTGAAGAACAAGATTATCTTACTCCTCACTAGTACCTTCCACCTGGAGACAGCTCTGTTGCAAACAGAACTACCTGACTGGATTTGCAAAGTAGCCTTGTTCCCCTTTTAAAAGTGCAAAAACAAAGGCACAAAGTCAGCATTGCGTAAATTTCTCCTTGTTTCTCTAGCTCTGAGTAGCAAAGGTTGCACAGACTTGAGTAGCACAGGGTCAGACCTGGAAGGAGAACCAGAGGCTGGAGGGTCCTTTGTATTTTCTCCTTTCATTAGCTGTTTGTCTCAGTGGCTTCATCCCACAAGGCTGCCTGTCCTCAGAATCAAAACTGTCCCTGCAATATTATATTTTTTAAACTTTTTTTTGTCACAGTAATGCTGTCCCAACCCAGAAGCAGCATGAATGGGGAGTGTTCAGCCTCAGCACTAGAAGGAATTGGCTTGGGCTGGAGGGTCCCATCTTTACTGGATGCGGCTTCACGTTGCTCTCTGAGAGTATCCAGAAGAGCAAAATTTCATCCACCAAAGTAAAATTAAAATTAATGACTCTCACTTGCATCAGTTTTGGAAAGAAATTCACAAGCACGCAAACTCTCTGAGAATGGTGTTTTCCATCTAGCTCTCCATCCAGTTATAACTGACTAAACTACTTTATATGCCCTTGGATTCTGGCCCAGAAAATGTGATGTTTCTTAAAATGATTGTATATATATATATATATACATACATTACTTTATACCAACCAATACTGTCTGAAATGTAGGTGGGCAGAAACTGGCTGATCATTTCCTATTACATATTTCAAAAATGAGTTGACATTCATATATAAATTCTGCATAAGCTTCATGAAGTCTTAGTACGAATAGTGAAAAGGAATGTCAACAACCACTTAGCTGCTGCTGTGGACTGGAGATAATAAGGAAGGTGGCTGGGCAAATTGTATTTCCAGGAAATTTTGTCAATTATACAAAAATGGAAGGGCTTGGGGAAAAAAATCTTCATTCTTTTTATAGAAACTAGATGCTCTGAGGTTGAAAGGAAATTTGAAAATGGATGTATAGGGTCCTAATTTACTTTAATATTTCCTGTGTAAAGTCTTAAAGTTAAAGATTGATTTTTACAATAAACATTACAAGCATAATGACATGGAGGTATGATCACAAATCATGTACCAGATGGAGAGCTATGGAGAAAGAACTGCTGCTCTTACAATGAGTTTTGTCTTCGTTTTCTTCTCAGGGAAGCCTGCATTAGTTTGAAAGAAAGGGATCAGATCTGAAGTGTGCAGTAAGAAAGACTCCAAATACTAAAGTATGAATAAAAATGGAAGAATTTGGCCCAAAAGCAAACTCAGAAACAGAAAACTTAGGTATCAAATATAATTGATATTTCAAGGAGATTTCTGATATACAAATTGCATTTATAATTTGGTCCCAGCATCATAAATTGAGTAATCATAAAGTCTTAGTCAAAACTTTTATTTTCACAACCAAAGGAAGTGTAGTTTTACTGAAATGAAAACTACTTTCAGAGTCCTGACTTCAGCACAATCACAAGTTAAAACTAAGCAGGCACATTCAGACAATGTCCACGGCCTGTCTGTCTGCACCTTCATGGAAAGGAACATTTTGACCTTTTTTTTTGCATCATTTTTCATGGGGCAAGCACTTGTTTCACACAAAAAAAATGTACACTAAGGACTCTTAAAAGCTGGATTTCAAATTAAATTTGGTGGTTCTCTTGAACGCAATCTTTTTTGAGGGGATAGATTTTTTTTTTCTGGTGCATATTTGTGTGTGTTTGCATGTTCAGATTTCAGGCAGTGGAAACTAACAAAATAAAAGGCAATCCCTTCAAAGCAGAAAAGTAAGTTTTCACTCACTTCTAATTTTCACCCAAAACATTGATCATAGAATCACAGATTCTCAGAATATTTTGGTTTGGAAGGGGCCTTAAAGATCATCTCATTCCACCCCCTGCTATGAGCAGGGACACCTTCCACTAGACCTGGTTGCTGCAAGCCTCATCTAATCTGCCCTTGAACACTTTCAGGCATGGGGCAGCCACAGCTTCTCTGGACAGCCTGTGCAAGGGCACAACACCCTCACAGCCAAGAATTTCTGCCCAGTATCCCATCTAACCCTGCCCTCTGGCAGTGTGAAGCCATTGCCCCTTGTCCTGTCCCTTCAGGCTCTTGTCCAAAGACTCCAGCTCTCTTGCAGCCCCTTTAGGCACTACCAGGGGCTCTAAGAATGATTTGTCACAAAATGACAAATGCCTTAGAGAGAAATCCTGTTTTCTGACTGCCTTCTCCTTTTAGGAGCAAGCAATTTGGGATGGAGCAACAAAACCAAGGGCAGAAAATGGGTAGGCAGTTGGAGCAGAGCCATCACTCAACACTCCCTTGGTAACTACCAGGAACTGAGGATCAGCATCTGTCCCTGATTTCAGTTTTTTTGGACTAAGAGTGTTTGCAAATACATCCCTGCATTTTTGAATTTATTTCACGATAGCTTCCGCCACAGTATGTGTTCCCTGTAGGAATAATTATTTGTGCTCTGGGGTGCATGCAGCAGGATATATTTTTGCTTCTCCTGTCATGTGAGTCTCTGATCCTTCCCACCCCCTTACAGCTGCTGTCTGTGACTTTAACACCTTCTGTCTGGAGTTTGGAGAAGAATATCTTTTTTTCCAGACCCATCAGCCTGGTAAGAACACTTGATTGTTTCTGGAGAAGATTGGTGTGTGCATGCATTAGGGCTCACTGATACTTTGGCTCATCATCAGCTGTGCCAAGGACACTGAGCCACCCCAGGGATGCTGCACTTGTCATCATCCCAACAGTGTCCTGCTAGGCAAAAGGGGCCCTTCACTGAGGACATTTTCATGGTACATTGGATAGATTGACTTTCCTAAAATGCCCCAGGTTCATGCAGCACCTGCTTTCCTACCTACTGTGTTCAGAGCACTTTTAGGACATCTCTCTACATCTCTTTTGGCTTTTGTTGGGATAAGCATGTAAAATGACACCTCCACCTCATCTCAACTCATCCTACCCCCTCCAACATGGAAGCAAAGGCAGTGGTTGGGCAAGCCAAGAGCATGAACCTCCTCACAAGAGGAAAGGACTCAAAGGGAAAAGCAGTGAAAATGTGTATTGTTCCCAGTGAGCTTAGACAATATTTAAAACTCAACAATGGAAACTTACTCCTTATGAAAATCTCCAAAGCACTTAAAAATAGGAATCTGGTCTCTCGCCTCCTCTCTGCACCACATACTCTGAAATGCATAACAATGGAAATTCTGTTCCTGTGTGTTCCCCTACAAATGACCCCTGGAAAGCATTGGCTGCTTCCTGTAGGCTTTTGCCATCATCCCTTCCCCAGTAATATCTGCATCTGCTTCCAGATCTGTAATCACATTTATTTAACTGAGTTGTGAAGTAGGATTTACGTGACTCTATTTAGATTTTGTCATTTTGCAATAAGGAGATAGTTATTTCAAATTAGAAATGAGGAACATTAGATTCTGATCTAAGAGAGAATCTAGTATCTAATGATATGTGCCTGGCTATAGGTGATAATTTAAGATGAGTTTATGGAGCCCCTGTAATTACATTTTCTATGTGTGCATTTTTGTGGTTACCAGGTAACTGTGAAGTGATTACATGAATATTTATGCTTAGCAGGGTTAGACACTGCTGATACACAAGATAAGCATAATTTTTTCCTCCCTTGTAATTCTTTGTGCTAATATCTGAGACTTATATTAGGATAAAGGCACCTCACCAGCAAAAAAACCCCACTAATGCCATGCTTCTTATCTGATGCATCAGTTTGCACAGTGCTGAAACACAGCACTTATATTTTGAAATACAAATACTTTTCTTTTCTCTGTGATATATCCAGGACAGTTTATATGCCATTCTTAGAGGTTGTGCAATGCACTGTGTTGGATCTTTTCTGCCAAACCTGGAAACCTTTTTGTATGTGCGTGCATGTGTATGGACACAGCAGTGGTTTAACCAGCTTCTGTTGGGTACTATAAATACAAAAATGGGTGGACACAGGAGCAAGTCACAGAGGCAAGGGTGTGAAACTGCAGGGTATCATACTGCCCACATCCATGCCCTTAACACATGGTAAGTGTGAGGTAATAGGAGGCAAAATCATACCTCTTAATGAGAAAGAGCAGAGTTCACTCACTTTCTCCAGGGTATGGGAGGATGTGCACTGTTCTGTTCCACAGACCGGCCCGTGCCCTCACTAAATCCATCACTATTGCTCTGCAGATCCCCAGCTGACATCAGTGTGGAGGTACATCCTTGGATAATTACATGAATTTGGGGATAGGATNCATCCCAAAGCCTTGGCAATTTGTCCCAGGGACGAAGGTTAAAAGGAGTGTCTGACCGGGGGTCAGGGCTCTCTAAAACAGGCAGGGAAATATTCCCTGTGCCCTGGGTTCCAACATCATGGACCTTTTGGTCCACCAGGGTACCTGATTTCTGCTCACCCTAAATGTGCTAATGGCAAAGCAAGGACACTTCAGAGAAGGGAGGGCCTGAAGAGGGCCCTTCTGCCTGGCTCCCACCCATTTTAGTGAACATCAAATGGCTGCTGGGATGTCTTGAGAGCAAGGACATGATGCCCCAAGGCTGTCTCCTCCCTCCCTACTTATTCTCATCAGTTGGTGAGACCCAAACCATCTAGCTTACCCCTTCAGTTGGGGGTTTTCCTCCACAGATCCCTTCTTTTGGGAACATATTTTGGGAACACTGCAAAAATTACCCTCTTGCAAAGCCACTCAAATGTTGACCTGCCCTCTGCCTCCCAGTGCCATCACTGCTGGGTATCTACTAAGAGTCACAGAAGGCAGGAGAGGACAGAGAAAGGAAACTTGAAGACAGCAATGCTGGAGAGGACCATCAGACGGGGTGCTCATCATAAAAAAAAGATCATCCACCAACCAATTTGGTCTCCTTCCTGGAGTTAACATTGCCCAAAGTACAATGTGAGTTCAGTGAGAGTTTCTATTAGTCATGAAGCTGATATTTTTCTGAGCATCACTTTACTGAATATGATCACAATCCCTTAAGTCAGGAAAAACAACCCAACTGTGTTCTCAGGCCAGGAGTGAAGGGAATGGTGATCAAATAAGTCTGGGAAGCAATTACCCCCATGTCTGACACTGTGGCAGCAGAACCCATCCAGATACTACACAGGGCATCATGTGCATTCACATTATTACCATAACCTAGGTTTAATCACTCCAAGCTTATACAGGGATTTGTTGGCCAGTGATTTCAGAAATTATTTTTATTTTGCCAGCTTTTGTGAGCAGGCTGCTGTTTGCGCATGAAAATAATCTCTTGCAAAACATGGATCTGCAAAATGAGCAATGGGGCTGAATGCTTGGGATCTGATTTATTTTTTTGGTCTCTGCAAAGAGCTTTCAGAGTGTGGAAACCTGCACCAAAGAAGGAGGAAATTATTTGAAGGGAGTCTGCTTTCAAGTAAAAAAGAAATAATTTGCTGAATGTTTTAGATACTGTTGATGTTCTCAAATTTAAGGCAAGAAAAAAAAATCCTTTTCTAGCAGCACAGCTGAGAGCAGGAGCCATCTCTTTGATCTCTGTGTGCACACAGCGGGGGTGTTGTCCATGAATTACAAGCAAATGTAATGCACTGTCATTCTTAAAACACACTAGCTAATTAAATTGAGACCCCAGTGACCAAGTGATTGGTCTGCACGTTTGGAAATTTCTATCCTGCAATGCTCTTCAGCCTGGGGTAAGTTACTTAACATCTGTGTTTCTCAGTCCTCCTCCCCATAGCCTGTGTCTACTGATGAAAAATTAAGCATGATTTACACAGAGTGGTATGAATGTATTTTCCTCATTCTTCAGAACTTGTACTCTGACATTAAAATCAGACCTGCACTCCCTGACATAGCATATGGTTAACATCCACAAAGTCCTCTGTCAGCCAGGCTGCTGTCTGGGCTGGCTGCTCCAAGGATATTTGTTGGTCATCATGGAGTCAAAGGTTTGGAGACTCAAACATTGGAGTGTGGGGGTGTCTTGGGTTACAATGTAAGGTGTAACCAAAGTATCTACCATCTACATTACCTTCTGATGAGCTGTTAAAATGGGTTGACCGGTGTTTCTTTATCTTCTCCATGACTCAACCTGATAACTCCCTCTGGGGAAGCAGCTGCCACACTGAGGGGGCCATCTCTGTTTATGTGTGGGAAAGACATTTCTGTGCTGTTCTTGTGAGCCATCAAAGGCTTCCCAAAGATAAGGAAAGCCTCATATCTCTCTCAAGGAATTCATCAAGGCCATCACTATGACAATTCGAGGAATGAGAGAGAAAAGAGTAAACAAGAAGACCTGAGCTTTGATTGGCTCACACAGTGGCTTGGCTCCTTTTACCTATTGAAAGTTCTGTCTTCCCTTTATGACCAATGGGCAATGTCTGTCTTTGTTTAGTGAATGTAAACACCTTGTAAAACTATAAAAGCAACATGTTGCTTAAATAAATAAATCTAACAGCCTTCTGACTGAGCCCTGGTGCTTTGCGCCTAGTGGGGCTCAACAGTTATGGACCATCAAGGACTCCCCAGAATGACTCACAGAATTACATTACCCCATTGTGAAATTCCCTGCCCTGGAGGATGTACCAAACAGTCCTGCCTGTATATAATTTGGGGCTTGGGACACCACAATACCACCACAGGACACCCAGAGGACAAGAGCTCTTGACAGCCACCACTGGATCTCCAGAGAAACACGAGACCTTTGCACAGAATCATTGCTTCGACAGGACTGTATCCATCCTCCTACAGGACTGCAGCCACCATTTAATTGGACTGCTACTGCCACCCTGACCAATAGAGTGTCACGTCGTATTCTGACTTTCTTGGTTTAAGCCAGTGTTTCAGTACTATTGCCTTTATTGTAATTTTCCTATTAAATTGTAGCTCTGACTTGAAACCTCTCAAAGGTATTTGCATGGGGATTCCACCTCCTGGCTTACCTTCCACAAAGGCAAACCAGCACAAGGGATCAGGCAGGGAGTGTGGTCCCAAGAGACAATGGGAAACACTTATTCTCTCATTCTTCAACTCCCATACTGAGATGGGCAGCTAGAACTTCCCAAAAAGAGCATCTACGTGTCCAGGATCTTAATATAAGAAATATTTACACCACTAATCAGGATTAGCCTAATTTATCCTGGATGTTTCAGATCAATAGTTCATGCATATCTGGCCATGTGATGGCCAGCAGTACCCTGGAAGCCACAGCTTTAGGTAGGCTGCTGAATGTCTGGAAATCCAGCAGATAATTTATAAAAGTGGTAGATCATCATTAAAAAAAAAAAACAAAACCACAAAACAGGCAGAGTAGTATCTTGATCATGGAATGAGCAAACTACCTCAACAATGTCAGGAAAAATTAATCCACAAACACCAGAGGTTTATGTCCAAAAAGGAGACAGAGGAGTCCTTTTACTTTATTTGAATAAAGGGAGAGGCCATGAGGCATTCACCTGGGGTGTCTCAAATTTTTGGAGGACAGACACAGCCTCCTTTTTATCCTCATTTCTCGGCCGCATTTCCCTTCTCTCTCTCTCCATTGGCTGAGGTACTTGAGAGGTACAGACTTCCTGGAACGCCTGATACCAAAGATTCCCCTCTAATGTATAACCCTCCCTTTTAATTTTTAATTCTTATGGAATTTAGGGGTTTCCCCCATTGTTTTTTTCATCTTTCAATATCAAATTTCATTTATCAGCAAACCTACAGTTTGTTTGTAAAGGCAAATATCTTTTTTCCATTCATCAATCAGTGGAATCCTTCCCATTGTTTCTTTTATCTCTCAGTGCTAGTTTGATCTACCAGCAGACCCACAGTTTGTTTGTAAAGACAAATCTGTCATTCCTCTCAGCAAGCAAAAGAATAAGAGATTATACATGAAGCAGTAGAATGATAGTGAGACAGTGAGACAAAAGATAACAAGTAAAACAGACAGAGCAATAGAGCAGATTAAAAGCAGTTGGCCATGAAATTCATGAAGAGGGAGCTGTCCAAGGCTGGTTTTTGCCATTGCAGTTGTACCAAGCTGGCTTGTAAAAGCTGAGTACACACCAAAACTCATGCAGTTTCCAGGCATATGAAATGGCCTTTTCACCTGTGAAAACGTTTCCCTGTTGGATGGAGAACTGGAGTTTCCCCATGGAAGAAGCTGTCCTCAAGCTCTGGTAAGCTCTAAAGGGCAAGGTCAAATTTCAGTGTCAACCCAAGGGGCTTCTAAAAAATGCTCTTGGTCTACATTCAAATCACAGGTTTTCAGGAGCTGATATTTTTGTGTTTTGTTCCCAGCAGCTTCTGTGAAGGCCAAGACACTACAATGATAAATTACTTTCAATCGTACAAAGTCATATCAGTTTGTAGGAGCCTTGGGGCCAACCTGACCTGCTTATTTAGCAGCCTCAGCACAAGAACCCTGGACATTCTAATGGACATGAGCCTTGCTGGTTTGGACTGTGGTTGCTCTAGGATCTCACTGGTCACTGGTGAAACTTTCAGTAAGTGATTCAGGCTTCATCGTAGAGATCTATCTTTTTTCCATGGGCTCAGGAGAAGTCCCAGCACAGCTTCTATCCAAAAGTACATCCCTCATTTAGGTTGGATGCTCCTCTGTGTCAGTGAATACAGACTGCCAACTTCCAACACTCTCCTTAGCCTCACTGGGTGCTTCAATAAAATGCAATGTCAAATGCTCTTTAGAAATAAATCAGATACCTCAGAAATGGGATACGTCAGGAGTACCTCAGAAAACTTAATTCCTTGGAAGTCTGAGATAACTAATTGCAATTTCCCATGTTACACTTTAGGCCAATACCTTTCAACTCATCACTGGGCATGTCCAAAGAGTCCGTATCTGTCTCTTCTGCACTATTCCAGCAGGGACAGGTTGCTGTCAAGAGCAATAAAATTCTCCTTTGGCTTCACCAAATCAGAGAATCATATAGGCTGAAAAATACCTCTAAGACCATTAAGTTCAACCATTCCCCCAGTACTGCGAGGTCCACCACTAACCTGTGTCCCCAAATGCTACATGTACATGGCCTTTAAATTCCTCCAGGGATGAGGATTCTACCACTGCCCTGGGCAGCCTGTTCTGGGGCTTGAGAGCCCTTTTGGGGAAGAATTTTTCCCTAGTACCCAATTTAAACCTCCCCTGGGGCAACTTGAGGACATTTCTTCTTGTCCTGTCACTTGCTACTGAAAAGACCAACTCCCACCTCACCATAATCTTCTTTCAGGGAGTTGTAGAGAGCAGAAGGTCCCTCCTGAGCCTCCTTTTTTCCAGTCTGAGCCCCGCAACTTCCTCAGCTGTTTATCATCAGACTAGTGCTCTAGACCTTTCCCCAGCTTCATGAAACTGGGAAGTACCTGGGTAAAGTGCTGGGCACACTGGAGGTTCTCCCTGGTCACTGTTCCATGGTAGAGCTACTTGTAGACTGACCTGGTGGCCTTCTGCATCAGTCCTTCTCACATGCAACTGAAATCACAAGTGTGAAGATAACATGCTTTATAATTTTGAACTCTGAGACCTCATTAGTCCAGTTTTTTTTCTCCATACAGTGATGCAAAACCAGAGACACTCTGGGAGAGATGATGGCCCCCCCATGTAAATGAGATGGGGATCTGGCATGCTGTGAAGGGAGCTGGTTTGCATTATCAAGTTTCCTTCTACATAGCCTGATTTATTAATTTTTAGAGCACTATATGTAGGACGATATTCACTGAACTAATTTTAAGTGGCTTTTTAAAGCAAACAAATACAGGATTGGAGCTACTCCTCCTCTGCTGTCTCATCTCTAGATGACAGCTTGTTCCAGCAG
>VXAX01000409.1:85939-90939 GCA_013399835.1 Leptocoma aspasia | reverse complement strand
TGAGGGCAATGATGGAGTTCCTGCAAAACTTCTACCACTGACCTTTTCTCCACTGTGGAGCAGGAATGCATCTCCCAGTGAAGGCTGGGGACAGCAGAGAGCATGTTATAATCCTGGAAAATGTGACTCTGTCTTTGTGGAATGCCATTTCCCACTCCCCCCTCCCCTTCCCTTCTCTTTTGCCCCTCCCTTAGAAGAATGTAGCACAGAAACCTTGAAAATTTAAGGCAAAAAATTGCCACCTCCTCCTCCCCTCCCTTTCTCAGCTCTGTCTGAGCAAGCAGCCAAGCTGTTAAATGCTTTTACCTGCTGTGTCCAACTCAAAAGTTAAATAATGTGTGAATGTATGTGGAAGGAAAACAAGAGGCAGTGAGGGAGCACTGGAGAGAGCCCCTGTTACAACAAGATAATTGCTACATTACGAGAAACAAATAATATACTGCTCCTTTCCAGGACTGTGTCTGTGACATCTTGACAGGCACATCTGAAGTTAATTATGTGCCTCTTGTTGAATTTTGCCCTGGTCCTGGGGCTGGATCCTTCAAACACAAGTTCCAGAGCATCTTGCCCTGGCAGCCAGTGCTCACTTTTCAGAGGTTCAGAGTGGGTTTCGGCAGGGTCAGTTGCCTTTCCATGAGCCATCACAGGTACAAAAATGCCTTTGCCAAGAGACAGGAATTTCCCAACCAGCTGTGCATGGAGAGGTGGATGCTGGAGTTGTGGAACCTGCCTTTCACCCATGCCCAGACAGAGAAATATATGACTCCTGCCAATAGGAAAGCAGTGTATTATTCTTTCTACTTACACAGTGCAGTTGCCACATCTTTTCTTCCTGCGGCTTGTTTGCTCTTCCTTGCTATTGGAAAGCTTTTGCTCAGACAATGCATTCTCCTTTGCATGGAGATGCTGGTTTAATCCTGCACATTATCACTGTTGCTGAATGTCCTTCACTATATCTCAAGTCTAGCACTCCCTACTTCTGCATATATTCCACAGGCTCACCCATCCCACCTTCATCCATGTAATGAAGTGTCTTGGGTACCTAAGAGTTATTTTTAAGTGCTAGTAAATTGTTGAGACAATGTTGTAAATGAAAAAGTTCTTGGTTCCTTCTGGACATGGATTCTTCTCACCTGCATCAGCAGTCAGATGTCTTTGGTTTGGAGAGTTTCTTGGAGAGCAGTTCATCTGTCTTGTCTCAACACTGCATGTCAGAGAAAATGTGTGTCAATGTCCCTCTTTCTATGTTGACTTCATGTAGTGGTTTATGTTTGCTAATTCTAGATTTCTCAGCTAATGCACTAATTAATGTGGTGGGTTTTAGTGTTGGTCAAGCACTAGTGCACCTACTAGAATTTATTTATTTATTTATTTATTTATTTATTTATTTATTGTGAGATAGGATTAGGAGGAAGGCAAAGCAGGCTTAAAACTTTAAAAGGAGATAAAGAAAGCTTTATTAATAGTAACAAACAAAAAAAGAAAGAATAATAAGAATCAGAATAAAACTTTTAGAACACTTTTTCTCCCCCCATAACTTTTTCTTTCCTACTCACAACGTACAGAAACAATTTAGTTTATCACTTTTAGAATAGTCTTTTTGCAATTCACTTAGGGAGAGGAGTCCTTCTAGTAAATTTATGGAGACTTTTCCACAAGACAACAGTTCTCTCATGGCTTTAATTTCCACGAATAGCAGACACTCGGAAAAATCTGAAATTGTGAAGTCCCTCCTATTTTTACAGCTTTTCCCACAGCTGTGTTTAAGGGCTATGTCAATTTATGGGGTACTGTTTTAAAGATGAGCTGTTCAAGAGCAAAGGTTGTCTTCATCTATCTCTGAAATTATGTTAATCTCTGGGAACAGAGATATTTTTCTTCTTTCCCTGGGTGCACAGGGTCTTCATTACTCTTCTCTGTCTGTTTAAACTTCTCATGAGATCATAGCTGTTTTAACATTTGCTTACTTTAGCATGGAGGCCTTTGCTGAATAAGTAATTTTCCCGTATTTTTCAATGCATTATAAGAAGAAAGAGTTTAGATTATCAATTACATTCTTCTCCATACCTTTACAAGATTTCAGCTTCAAGATTAAAGCATCTCTTTATTTCTTTCATCTGAGACTTGATTTCTTCTTCACTGACTTCAGTAGGTTTATGTTGTTTCTTTATGTGTTTTTACTCTATCTTTTTCTCTCACCCTAGAGAGGATTGAACGTCTGCAAGGAGTTAGTAACTCACCTGGGGCCTGCAGATAGTTACATAACCCCGGCCGGGCTCAGTAGCTTGCCGCTGAAGCTGTTTTGTGATGGAGGTTTCTGCAACAGCTGCAATGGGGCTGTGTCAGGATCGGCCGCGCTGGGGGGAAGGCTAGAATCTCACCAGCCAAGTTGTAACACAGCAGCAGCACGGCCAGGGGCTGGTAGCTTCTCTTCCCCCCTGCCCGGTAGTTGCAGGTGAATCTCAGCAGTAGTAAAATCTTAGCTAAACCGGCCCGGGCCGGGGCTACTTTCTGCGCGGGCTGTAGAGCTGCCTCTAGTTTTTTCGGCAGCTGCGCAGGCGGAGGGAGCAGCTAAGATTTTAGCAGCTAAGCTTAGACTTAGCGGCTGATGGCCTTCCTTCTCCCTGCCTTGCAGCCGCTGGGCCCCAGCCCGGCCGGGACGGGGCCCGGCGGACTTCCTGGAAAGAGGCCCAGCTCTTGGCGGAAGCCTCCCCGCGGCCTCTTCTCCCCCTGATCGGCAGCTGATGGAGCCCGGCGGGCTCCCCAGGAAGAGACAGCCCGGGCCGGCCGTGTTACCTCTTTGCCGGCTAAAAGAGAAAGAAAAAATTCTCAAGATTTTTCGTTTTTTACATGGGTGTTCACAGAGGCATATCAGTTTTCTCAGTAGTTTAACAAATTGTCAATTCTCAAAACTAATTACTGATTAGTTTTTTATCAAACATAGAAGAAACTGCTAGCAGCTAGCAGACTAGTTTAAACACAAGGGGACATGATGATGACTGCATTTGGTCAGATGTCTCTTACCCAATGTGTGGTGCACTCACTAAGGATCCTAATTTAGTGTCCCCTTTGTTTTAATATTGGTTTTATTGTGGTTCATGTTCAAAGAGATGAGGAATTTGATGAGTGGAGGAATGATGTTGGTTTTCCTTCAAACTCTTTCCCCAGACCTGAATTTGCCATGTTGCATTTCAGTTTCTTAAAGGTTGGGAACAAAGAAAGAAAGCTGTATGTGCAAGGTGCAAAAGGCACGATGCCCTTTTCACCTGCACGTAATACGTGGGATGAACCCAGAGCCTCCATGGCTGACCCAGCAAAAAGGGTTTGTCTGCATTGCTGACCAGGAGAACACCAAAAGATGAACTTGAGACCATCCTGATTGCTCACTCCCTTGCCACATACCCAGCCTGAAGTGAGTTTACTCAAGAGCTCTCATTGGCAGTCATGTCAGTGTGGCCCTGTTTTGGCTTTGCTGGTCCCATGCACTATCCCAACAGCCTTCTCACCCTCAAACATTGGTTTGCTGCTAGAAAACACCACTCCAATAGTCTGCAGCACACCCCATATATTACTGCAGACAGTTTAACTTAGCCAAAACACACAAAACTGTTCTATTGTCTTAGGGCCAGGGGCAACACCTGAGCCATGTGCTCTCTAGGGGGGTGTGCTCAAGAAAGAGACAGCCCTGAGCAATGTGGATTCTGGTTTCGTACCCCTTGGTCTCAGGGTCAGGGACACTCACTAGACTTTGCTATTTGGCAGTATAGACATGGCTATGAATTCAACCGGTGAGAGCTTCTGTGTCTCTTTACACGGCCTTCACCCATACCCCAACATTAACCATAGCTCTTTGGTGAAGGTGCCTGGCTATATCCACACCACCAGGCTATGCAGAGTGAAAAAGTCCTGATGACTTGCTATCCACAGTTCAGAGGGCTTTTTTTTTTTTTAATTAACTATAGCCTGGTCCTGTGGCCCCGTCTTGGTCAGCATGTGGTAGGTGCTCACCTGGACCAGGTCTTTGGTTTGGGTTTGTTGTGAACTGAAACATGAATGCAGATGCAGACCTCTCCCTTAGAGAAATGTAATGGTGAAGACCATGAAAAGCTCTGCCCCACATGCCCATGTTCTTTGACTTTTGAGTCCACTTTGAAGTTCGAATAAAATTTAAAACTTGAAAGCAAACCTCATCTCAAAACTTCCCAGAAGCAGCTTCACCATTGCAGCCATAGTGAAGCCACAAGCTGTTTGCTTGGGGTGGGGTACCTTGCCCTGCTCCTTTGCTGACAGTCAGAAGAGCCTCATCTCCATCTCAAATCCCAAATACAGATGTTCTTTGTTTGCCCAGAGTTTAGCTTTTTTGTTTGCAGCCCTCTAATAATGACGTTACTATTCCCCTAGTCATCTTCATTGATACAAATCATACCATCATAGCGTAATAGATGGTTTGGGTTGGAAGGGACCTTAAAGGTCATCCAGTTCCACACCCTGCCATGGGCAAGGCACCTTCCACTAGACCAGATTTCTCCAAGACACATCCAATCTGGCCTGGAACACTTTCAGGGATGGGGTAATCACAGCTTCTCTGGACAATCTGTGCTGGGGCCTCAACACCCTCACCTCTAAGAATTTCTGCCCAATATCCCACCTAACCCTGCCCTCTGGCAGTGGGAAGCCATTGCCCCTTGTCATGTCCCTCCAGGCCCTTGTCCAAAGTCTCTCTCCATCTTTCTTGCAGCTGCCTTCAGTTGCTGGAAGGCCAGAATTACGTCTCCCTGGAGCCTTCCCTTCTCCAGGCTGAACAACCCCAGCTCTCCCAGCCTGTCTCTAGAGCAGAGGTGCTCCAGCCCTCAGAGCATTGCTATGGCCTCCTCTGGATTCTCCCAGCAGCTCCATGGCCTTCTCATTTTGAAGACCCCAGAGCTGGAGGCAGCTCTGCAGGTGGGGTCTCACCTGAACAGAGAAGAGGGGCAGAATCCACCCCCCCCCCCCCCCCCGGC
>VXAX01000409.1:1443-85864 GCA_013399835.1 Leptocoma aspasia | reverse complement strand
CCCCCCCCCCCCACCCCCCCCCCGTCTGCCCAAGATGTGGGATCAACTCAGGATATTTGAATTAATATCTCTTATATCTTTTTTTTTTTCTGAGGATGAGTTTGGTGAGTACCTTCAGCTATTACTTAAAGGTATATTATGGATTTACTACGATCAGCACTTTCTGGCTTTCTAACTTGGCTGAAAAACTCCCACAAAGAAAATAATCAACTGGGAGTAAATAAATATTGCCACACACCCCAAAACAAATTTATGATCCAGATAGCCTTAAGACTTCTAAGTAAAGACCACATGTATTTTTTTTCAAACATTTTATTTGGCATGTGTTCCTGGAAGACCAGGGCTCAGTGGTGGGGTTAGGAACTGACTAAACAAGACCTGTAGTCATGCTTAGGAGATTGCCAACATTTTCAAGGCTCTTTGAGAAGACACCAAACAAATTAGTTTGAAATTAAGTTGAAGATACTTTCTCAACATTTTTTTCCCACTAGAGGCAAAAATATATCACACAAGACTCTTGACCTTTAATTGTTCACTGATAGAAAGGTGGGGAACTCATTTGATGTTCACTAGTCTGAATAGACCTGCCTCTAGTCTACCATACACTTTTAATATTAGTCCTAAAAAGATTCCAGATACAGTTCTAGATACTGGAGGGATTTCAGAAATGCTCTTGTGCTGCATGCCAAAATGCTAAGAGCTGGGAGAGATTGTGTCATCAGTTTTCAGTCAAGCCCCTCTGTGCCTCTTTTTCTAAGTTGCCAAAAAAGTTACACATGAAATCATGAGCAGTGACTTTCCATACAGCTTAAAAAGTGGGATTTCTCTTCACAATGCCTGTAGATGGTTTGGAATGTTCTGATGAAGGACTTGGTCCTGTCTGGCTTCATATGACAGTGGCAAGAGGAGGAATATATTTTTGCTTGACTTAGCTTGCACATTTGCTCTGTTTTGCACCAAATTTGATCATCATATTTTACCATTCTACTCCAAGCATGAAATCTAAACTATGGATCAGTGACTGCCTTAATTTTTATTGACAAATCATGATCTTTATTGGTGGAATTATGAACTAGGTGAATGTTACTGTCTTTGTGTAATGAGGCCAATATATTGCTACCAGCATAGTGTTTTAAATTTAATGTAACAAAGAACAAAGATAGCTTTGTTCATGCTTTCCTTCTTCCTATCCCTCTCCCTCTCTCTTTTCTTTTTTCCTTCTCTTTTTTCCCCCCACTCTTGTTCTTTTTTCCTTCCTTTCTTCCTTTTCTGTTTTGCTTTTTCCAAAATAGAGATCCAAATTTCCAGAATTCTCCTGCAATGCTGGTAATTATGCTAGTCTGAAATGGGAAAGGCTTATTCCAGACCCCTGCAGAGCAGTGGTTTGGTAGGGACCGCACTGTCCATCACCTTCAGAGGAAGGAGAGCCAACTGAATTAGACATCCACTTCCTTGAATGCTGGGGAAGAGTGAAGCAAATTGAACCTTTTGTGGGCAAGGTTTCATGGTTAAGGTTGGATGGGACCAGCCATCACATGAAGCACAGCAGCTTCCAACCAAAATGCCAGTTCTGACCTCAGCTTCAGGGCTCCCAATTGCCCTTTGGAGCATCTTCTCTCCCTCCACTGACTGTGGAAGTTCTAAACCATCTTAGACAATTACTCTAAGTGCTTTAAATTATCTGGTGTGAATAACCACTGTTCCTTTATCTCCACCCAGGTTCTGTTGGAATCCAAACAGGAAAGTCAAAGATAGGAATATGCACATGAGGTGAAGTAATGTGCCTCACAACAAATTATTTAGCAGTGATAAACTCCAGCAAGATTTTGTGTTTTAGTTCCAACAAACAAACAAACAATCAAATAAACAAACAAACCACCACCCTTTTGGTTATTTTTTAGTTTTTTTTTTCCAGGATGGGAGTGATCACAATGATATGCAAAGAATGAGAAGGATCAGGCCCATGATGCTGCCAGAGGTGGTACCACAGCCAGAGGACCACATCTGGCTTCTCAGATCCTGGGATGAGTTGGCAGCATGAGCAGCAGGAGCCATGTCTGTAAACAATGCAGTGTTATAGTGGTGTCACCACAGCACAATAAACATTGAGTCCTGTGACACTAGTTTTACAGTCTCCATGCAGACAAAGCCTTGCTTTAATATTACTTGCACTTAATCTTCAGTTTGTAATATTTATTTAATTCCTTTTTGTTAAGAACCCCAAAGGAAGAATAGGTAGAGGAAGGAATCTAACCTCTCCTGGATTGCAGTTCTAAGCTATTAATCTGTCATGTCAGCATATTTTATTAATACTGTTTTCCTGTGTAGAATTGGTGAAATACATCATAAGTCACTTACCATCTGCTGTATAACTGTGTTGTAAAGTGTCTTTCTTCCATAGATTATTGCTTTGATAGATTAGAGTTTTGTACAGTCATGATACTTCATCCCATCAATTTTAAGCTCTCAGGAGGATGTCCATGGCTGAAGTATCTGATCATTGCAGTGGTCTTTAACAGCCTCTCACTGCGTCCCCGCAGGCTAGGGAAGTACTATAATGCTTGCTTTCCAGATGAGAACACGTGTCCAGGTTTTGTGCTGCATCAGTTTAATGAAGTGTGCTTTTTCCTTCTCTTCCACCCCTTCAGTCCCAGGCAAAGGGAAGAGATCAGCAGGTCTAGGAGGGAACATCCTTTTCTCCAGACTGAATTGGGGATGATCTGGGGTTGGATGCTTTCCTAGGAGTCCCTTGTAGCATCCTAGGCACTGAGCCATCTGTTGTGTTCTTTGGAGCCTGAACATGTGTACACCATCAGCTTTTACAGGCAGAGCTGCATGAGTGGCATGGGTGACCTACAGACCATTGAAGACAAGCAGCAGCATCCATGGAAGAAAAGGTCATCCACTGCCATCAGATCCACCTCACACTGATTTAGCTGTATTTAAACCTGGATACTTAAGTATAAACAATTATGTTGAGATAAAAAAAAATTAGATACAGGGAGGCACCACATCAGAAAGGGTTTATTTCCAGGCTAGAGAAGGTATCTAAAAAAGGTGGGCTGAACTGGAACTGTGCTTTCTCCATCCCATCGTAACTGCAAGACAGTGTCACTCCCTTTCATCAGGCCTTTTCTCTTTAGCATTTCAGAGATGGGGAATCTGTGGGCAGCTGACACATCAGCAGTTCCTCTTCTGCCTTCCCTGGTGCATTGTGTTCTCATGGTAGATATTTTTTCCTCCCAGTAAATCCTTGTCCTTGAGTGAGCTGTGTCTGTGCTGTGCTCAGGATCTACAGCATGAGTCCTGTGAAGAGCAGCTGGGGAGGCTCCGTCTGGGTAAAAGGAGGCTCCTGGGGGAATTTCTCACTCTCTACAACTCCCTTACAGGAAGGTGGAGCCAGCTGGGGACTCTGCTCCCAGGGAACAAAAAATAGAAAGGAAGAAACAGCCTCAAGTTGTGCCAGGGGAGATTTGAATTGGATAAGAGAGAAAATTTCTTCCCCAGAAGGGCTCTGAAGCCCTGACACAGACTGCCCAGGGCAGTGGTAGAGTCCCCATCCATGGAGGGATTTAAAAGCTGCGTAGATGCGGCATTTGGGGACACGAGTTAGTGGCAGTACTAATTGGATTGGCTGTTTAATGATTGGATTCAACATTCCTAAAGCTGTTTTCCAACCTAAATGACTCTATGATTCGACTGAGTTATCTCCTTAGTTTCTCCTGAGGAGACAACTGAAAGGCATTCTGATCTGGTGGAACATATGAGCCCCTGATTGGATGAGGAAAGGAAGGGAAAGGGAAAGGGAAAGGGAAAGGGAAAGGGAAAGGGAAAGGGAAAGGGAAAGGGAAAGGAAAGATGCACTTGGTATGCCCAAAAGGCCTGAAGAGGTGGGTTCCATGTCTGGATGAGAAAAGGGCTACTTGGCAAGATGAACTTTCAAAGATTAAATATTTGCCCTGGTGAAAACCGCACTCACAGTGTCTCTGCAGCCCTGTGCTAGGGAAGGTGAGATGCTGAACCAGCCCCTCTGCAGGGCTTACTATGACTCTTTGCACCTTGAGATGGGAAAAGTTAAGCACATCCATTTCCAGTATGGGCAGCTGTCTATATGTGGAAAAACTCAAATTATATAGGGCAAAACAATGTTGGACTGCAATAATTTTTCATAATGTGGGTTTAATAAGGTGGAGGTGCAGCCTTTTCCAACATTAAGTAAGAAAAGAAGTAGTAAAGCTTCTGGATTTTATCTTTGTTATTATCTGCCCATAAAGGGAGGCAAAACATTTATGAGTTTCTTGCAAATCCCAGCTCCTGAACTGCTAGTCTAGACCCTGGGTTTGCAATAAGTTTGGTCCATTGTCTCTGGGACCTCTTAAAAAGACAAAGGAGAAATTATGTTTGGCTTCAGCAGAAAGTGAGAGCTGAAAATGAGACAATAAAGCAAAAATGGTCACATTTGATTGCCTTACCCACCCATGGATTCTTGAGTATGGTGTAATTTATGGAAGCTTTGGTTTATGCTGGTGGGAGTTTTATCTGTTGCCATCTTGGCCAGTTCATTCTTAATACTGAGACCTATGGGCCTCTGCTGACTTTCTTGGTTAAATAAATTAAAGGAAATATAAATGTTAATGGAAGTCACTTAATTTATGGCTAGATTGGAGCATTGTCTCTTACACCATGGGTCCAATCCAAACCCCATTAATCCAAATCTTACTGACATTCCTGAATCAGGCCCTATCTTTGGGCTTTTTCTCACTATGAAAGGAACAGTTAAAAATGAGATTATAGTATCTCTGAAAAGCCATCCTGCACAAAACTTTCAACCCTTGTCACCTCTGGGGAGGCAGAGCATTTGGGATGTTTTAGTGGTTGTTGTTTGAAGGCTAAAGATATTCCTCCCACAACGATGCCTCCCCCCACTTTCCCTCTCCATGCCAACTATTCCACCCTTTAAATATCTCCTCGTGAAGCATTTTGCAATGCATCACATGCCGTTTGTGGCCAAACACATTTTTGGCTCTTCTATATGATACAGAACCTACTTCCAGCTCTTCAGGCAATTTCCCAGATTATTTCTTGCCAAAATTTTACTTTTTTGGCCTGGTTGAATGAAAGAAAGCTTTCTGCTGCTTTTATTTTTATTATTTTTATTTTGTTAATTATTGTTTATTCAGAGATGCTTTCTGCCATGTATATCTTAGCCAGCAGCAAAACGGCTGCTGGCTTGCCATTCCAGTGTCTGCCTTAATGTGCTCTGATATGTTCCTTCCCTGGCTCACCTTCTCCAGTTAAAAAAAAAAAAACAAAACAACCACCAAAACAAGCAAGAAAATGAAACAACAACCAAAGAACATTGCATGCACTTTTTGTGCTGAAGGAAAAATGAGCAGAAGACAGAACAGCAAAGTACAATTTGTTTAAAAAGTGTAAAAATATAGTTGTCCCACAGAGTATTAGGATGAGTCAGTAACTGAAGCTATGTTACAAAACTACATAATAGCTACAAAGAAGTAGCAAGTTCTGGGTTGTTCTCATAGCAAAAGTCTTACTGTTATCACAGCTGTGGGAGAGATAAACAGAGCAGTGAGAAGTAGCTCTTCAGTGAATATGAATTATTGTAGTTTATTAAGGCTGTGGCTTTTCATAACTGATCATGTCCTGTTGATATTAGTAGAACTTCCCCCCTGAGCCAATCAGGGACTAGATTCAGAAACTGAAAGACAAGAAGAAAGCATTCGGTTAGATCTCCATTCTGGAGAGAGACAGGGAATATATACCAAAATTATTACAGACTAGAACCCTCAGCCTCTGTATGAATGCATCCTTTGGGACAACATCTAAACTTCTTGGGTTTATAGGCAGGGTGGTCCTTCTCAGCAGTGACTGTTAGAGCATATGCATACCCATGTGCTAGCTGTGGCTCTGTCGGATTAGGCAGCTATACCAATCCAGCAGATTGGAATAAATTACAGAAGCCTTTGTGTCCATGTTTAAATATTATTTACCAGCAGTTCAAGGGAGGTGATTCTGCCCCTCTGCTTGGCTCTGCGAGACCCTACTTTCAGAGCTGCTTCCATATCTAGAGACCCCAACATCAGAAGGATGCAAAGCTGCTGGAGTGAGTCGAGAGGAGGCCGTGAAGATGCCCTGAGGGCTGCAGCCCCTCTAATCTGGAGACAGGCTGGGAGAGCTGGGGGTGTTCAGCCTGGAGAATAGAAGGCTCTGGGGTCACCTCATTGTTGTCTTTTTATACTTAAAGAGGGCTTATAAAATATTCGAAGAGTGATTTTTAACATGGGAAGATAGTGATAGGAGAAGGAAAAACCCTTTTAAACTGAAAGACGGTAGATTTAGATTAGATATTTTCAAGAAATTATTTATTCTGAGGGTGGTATGCTGTTTGGTTGTATTATTTTTTATTGAATTTAGTATAACAGCCTTTACTTCCAGGGAAACAGCATGTTAGGCAGGTGGGGTGGGATGTCCCCTGTAGGACTCATGTCCCAAGCCTCTGTGAGCTGATGAAGCAGCATTGTAACCCCAGCTAAGTCATGCCAGTATCACCACCCCCTGTCAGGCACATCCTCTAGAGACATCAGACTTCTGCTTAACTCAGCTCACAGAGGTCAGTGAGGACAAGGGATGAACATGGTGTCAGAACAGACAATTTTGTGTGCTGTCTTCAAGCTTTTGTGGCCACTCTACATTGCAGCTCAGCTTCCATGTCTATCAGCACTGGTGGCTGTGAGGATATGCCCAAGTAAGGTGGGCAAACAAGACCCCATTCCTGTTCCCCGTATTTCACCTTAATGAACTTCCTATACTCATGCTGACAAGCACTTGACTCTGAACAAAGTGACATATGACTTTCAAATACGCCTTGTATTTGGCTGAGGAGAGAACAAGCTTCATCAACATTCACCCCACAGAGCTCCTCACTTAAAATATCTTCATGAACATTTGTTCGGTAGATTCCAATTCACAATAATTAATTTACAATTAAGTGAATAAGTGATATGTAGCGGCCTTTGTTATTCAAGAGCAATGATACCAGGCAGCAAAAGGAACAAATGCCTGCCTAACCTTTTGTGCTAGCCTATTATTAATCCTTGAAATGGCTCTGAAATAAAATTCAAGTAACTCAGTGCTGAGTCAGGCCATGAATCCATATTACAACCTTAAAAGTGCTATACTTTGCTCAGCACCTATTTCACAATGTTTTTATGACAAACATACTCCAATATGGAAGACAAACCAAAATCTGTTTGTAGGTAAACAGAAAACCTAACAGAACCATAAAGTTGAATCAGAGAGAAATCACATCAGGATTACAGAGAAATCACTCAGGGAAAAAAATCACTGCTGTCAACAAAAAGGGTTCATCTCAGGTGTGTTCCTGGCAGTTTAGGATAAGCATAACAACCAAGCCTGTGTGCTTCTAGGAAAGAATGGACCTTTTTCCTAGCATCCCCTTAAAGATCATTCTTTAATGAAACCAATTGAAAAGGAAGATAACTCAGGCTGGATATCTCAAGAATGTCTTAAGCATGTCTTAAAGAATGCCTACATAAATCAGAGACCATGTTTTTGTGTGCTGATCTCCCAGCAGTGCAAGCAGATGAGGAACTCTGGGTATCCACAGCTGTGTCCCAGCAGGGAGAAAATGGCACCTGGAGTATTAGCAGGGACTAAATGGGACAGGGATGCTTGAAAAGTAGACCCCACTTGAGCTGTACAGATTTGCTTCAAAATTTATGTTTCCAAGTCAGCAAAGAATTGAGTGAGACAGATGTATGAGTTGACTCCTTTGAAAAGCAAAGAAGATTTCAGGTAAAAACATAAAAGTCTGATGTCTCTGGTTTATGATTACATAGCCCAGGGTATATTTGGGAGAAATTTTCCTTGTCCAGATTTTTCCAGTCTGAGTTTCAAAGAATGGTATATTCTTTGCTATCTTCTCTGCTACTTTGCCAGCTCTTGTCAAGCTAGGTCATAACGTGATCATGCCATTAATCTCCTTGCTGTCCTAAATTTCCATCAAAAAGCAGCTTTTTACACAGTTGCAAACAGAAATACTTGGCTGAGCTGGGGCACTGCAGGTTGCTTTGAGATCCTTCCCTATTGCCGTGGTCCATGCATTTACAAAGGACTCTTGACAATAATTTCAGAAGGCTAATATGATTTATTAAAATGACTCCATAATTAGAGAATTTGGGCTATAATGTGCCCAGGTATAGAGCTCAGATGCTTCTTCTTCACTGCCCTGTACAAGAATTCCAGAATGCTTACAATATCAGCAAGATTAAAGTCCTTCACCTCATAGGTTGAAATAAACCCATATCTCCCATTGCTAGGAGACAGGGAGAGGAATCTAAAACGTCCTTGAAGAACAACACAGAGATTTTGTTTATAGAAAACTTATACAGAGTAAAAAGACAGTAAAAGATGTTCTCCCATGGGAAATTTCCTCCTGCAGGCTGCACACAGAGAAACTTATAATATGTTCTTGCAACACTTCCCCAGTCTGGGGATCATACATTCTCTGCTCAAGGCCATGGACTGCAACTAACCAAGGTGACCCATGGCCCATCTCAGTCTTGCTTTGCTTTGCCTAGTCTAAAAATGTGTCATAGAAACATAGAATCACTAATCATTTGGGCTGGAAAAGATCTGTAAAATCACGAAGTCAAACCATTCTCCCAGCACTGTCAAGCTCACCACTAACCCATGTCCCCAAGTGCCACATCTGTTAAATCCATACATCCATATATCTGCTAAATCCCTCCAGGGATGGGGACTCCACCACTGCACTGAGCAGCCTGTTCTGGGGCTTGGCAACCATTTTGAGGAAGAAATTTTTCCTAATCCCCAATCTAAACTTCCTCTTGTTATAAATAAGAAGCCAATTCTCTTGTATAATTAAAAAGCAATTTATTAATATGAAAAAGTGATAGGCAAACAGCACTGGGTGCGCCGAGGAGTCTCCACTCCACCAACGATGTACACCCTTGGGTTTTGGTGGTGGCCTTTTATCTTATCTGGAGTTACGGTTTCTAGACAGACTATTCCCCTTTTCGTTTCCTCGGTGTTACATTATCTCATCTGGAGTTGCAGTCTCTCCTTGGAGTTAGGGTTTTCTCCTTTCCATCTCTTTTCCCTGGTGTGATGCACCCTTGGTCCTTCTGCCCAGACTCCTTATGGTTGCTGCAATCTTGCAAGCTTGTGGTTATACATTTAGCATATTTAGCATAGCTTCTTATAGTTGCTGTAAGCTTGTGGTTTTACATTGCATAGCTTTTTATAGTTGCTGCAAGCCTGTGGTTACGGTTACTACATTTCTGTTGCTACATTCTGCTTGGCATAACTTAATTGTTATTACCCTTTTTATCTTTTATTCCATGCCCTATTGGGTTCAAATTATACATTGTTTAATTCCCTTGATTCTGTGAGGTAGTCATGAGTCCCTATAGTCTGTAATGCCAGTTTACAGTTTGTACACCAGCAATCCTGGCAATATGTTCTTTGACACGAATCACACCTGCATTCCTCACACTCTGGCCAACTTGGCCATTTCCAACAACTTGAGGCCATTTCCTCTTGTTATATTGCTTGTTACCGGGGATAAGAATGTCCTTTCAGTAGGGAGATTTGTGTCTGGATCTTCAGAAATGTTAAGCCCCTTTGGTCGCAGATGGGTTTGCAGAGATGTTCAGCTTCTACTTAGGCGACAGAAATCTTATTTTTGAAGCACTGGAAGCACTGGAATATCTGTTTAAGAGATCTAGTAGCAGGGATGGCCGCCTAAAGCCCTGCAAAAAGTCCACCCTCTTTTTTGGAAATCAGTCTTGTCTGAAAACAACTCCAAAAGCCCTTTGGGTAACCTGGCCCTCATGCTGCCTTGCATGAGATTGTCCCAAGACCCATGACTAAGAGCAAAACCCGACACAGCTTTGTCCTGTTCTCTGCTTCACATCACAGAGTCAGAATGAATATTGGGATCAGAGACTAGAATAAAATTGGGCAGAAACAGGCATGTCTAACAAATACCTTGCTTATGATGAGGTGTTTCTACTCTCAGCCAGCAGCTGCAAATCAGGGATGATAATGAAAGGCACCCCCTTGAACATTTTACATTATTCCTTCTGTTCTAAAAAGACTATTTATGCATTTTATCCTTTCCAGTTGGTGTCATTCTCTCCACTCTTGCAAATCACTGCTATTAATTATGCATCCAACAGCTAAGCCCCACTGCAAGGAGGACTCCAGCTCCAGCACTGGAGTCTGGCAAAGGAGGGGTTACTGGACTTCTTCAGGGAAGGGAAACCACTCCTCCACCCTGAAGGGAGCATTCAGCTTTGGAGAGAGGAGTTGACAGCTGGTTCTTATTGGCATTTAAAAGGCAGTGTTGAGGTAGGTGTGGGTCCTTTGGTCTGGAAGAAAAGCCTTTTCTGGTCAGTCCCAGGGGTGGAAGGTCCTGGGAAGGCTTATATGGTCTCCAGCCAAAAGGCACAAAAGTCGAGAAACTGCTTTGATTTTTCTCTGGCTGGTGATGGGAGCTGGGCTAGTGCAGTGGGACAAGAATTGGTCATTGCTGTGGCTTGGACTAGGCATGGACTGGGCACCCCTACAGCATAGGTGATGAGTTATGATATTAAAGACAAGGCAAGTGAGACAAAACCCACTGAAATTTAGGGAAAGTGGATTGTGGCTACACCTTTACAGGCAGGTAATTGGGATGCTACTGCACAAAAATGTCTGCTGTTTAAGGGCAGGAGGAAAATGAAGGCAGAATAACTCTTCAGGCTTGCATTTCATCCTGGAAAATGCCATCATTTTCTGCAAGATGTCTGGTGGAGGAGAAATTTCAGGTTGCTGCAATCTTGCTGATTTACAGAGGTATGCCAGAGGAAGGACAAAGAGTGGCCTCATCCCCTTGTAAAGCTGTCCATGCTATAGGTGCAAGGCAGTTTGCATATGGCCTCTGTAGGATCTGGCCTCCATCTCTTAGGTTTTGGCACTAGAAGAAGAACCACAGAGCTTTTGCCTCCCTCTGACTGTAACATCTTGGGACAAAAATATTTGAGTTATTTACCTTAGAGCTGCCAGGCATTGCTAAGGCGCAGCCGGAGCTGCACCCTCTCCACACATGATGAAGTGTGGCTGTGATAGATGCTCACACATCTCTCTTCTGCATCTGCAGGTGTGGTAATTATGAGTTTAGGTTTTATGAATCTCCTAGCAGCAAGCCTGCTAGGTTTCATTCTCAAGGGAAACATGAGAGATTTAGGAAAATATCTCTGGGCCATATCCAATTCTCAGGGACATGGCTGGTGTTTCTCTGCTCTGTTCTAAAAACATAGAGAGAGTGTTTTTCTCTATCTAACCAATGAGGAAAGCTAGTTTTATCAGCTCCTCACCTTGGCATTCTTGACACAGAAGCACTGAGGCAGAGACACAGAGCATTCTTGCAGGCAGCAACTTTCTTGTACTAAAGCACTGATAGAAGAAAACAAATGTACTAAGATTGTACCAAGCTGCATGGCTGAGGCAAAAACCTCAGCCTGAACATGGAGTCATCATAAATAAACTATCTTAAGCCTTCTGATATCTGGAGTCGGAGTCTTTATGCATGAGGGGAAAGAACGAGAACAACTGGTAAACCCATCATGCAAACAACAACAACCACATGCAGGGACACTCCTTAGCATCCTACTCCCTGCTGGGTCCCTGCCAAAGTGTATTTTTTTATTAACCCACTGCCTGCCTTCAGAACAACCTCATGTTAAAAAAAAAAAATCATGTATCAGAAGCTATCGTCCTCTTCCCAGAGATGTGGCACTTCTCCCTGGATGCTGTGCAGATGAATCTTGTACCAATGTATTTGCCCCTCAGAAGTATCAATGCTTGCTATGAGGCAGTCCAAAGGAATGACTTCTCACTTATGTTCCCTAGTCTTGATTTAATTTGGAAGAACTTTACTTTCTTCTTTACTTTTTCATATATGCTCCTGCTCTTCACCATTTTTGCAAATTATTTTAGCATCAAGCAGTCTTTTCTTGTTCTCCCTGTCAGAAAATAAAGTATGCATGTGAATATTCAAAATTCATATGATAATAATTTAGCTTATTTTTAGTAGGTGGCAGAGCCTTCGAGCCTTTAAAAAAATCTCCCTGTCAATGCTTGAAATTGAAACTTAGGAAATCAGTGAAAAACTTGTATCTTTATAGCTTAAACTAGTATATAGGGTCAAGGGCACAAACCTGGTCACTGACCCGTAATTTATTATCATACATAATTTCTCACGAAAAAACCACTCACTAAAGTCAATGCAGGGCTTGGGGGATTTAAGAGAGATGTTTCCTGATGCAGGGTGTGGGTAATGGAGCTTAGTTTTCCATTCCACTTGTGCTTTGGGACAGTAAATGGCCACTAGCTCAAAGTTATTTGTATTTGTAGCTGAAGCCTGTGCCTCAAGATGGCCAGAATACTAGTTTAAAATGTAGGAATGGCATCCTGTCAAATGTTCTGGTGCCTTCCAGCCATTGGTCCCAGCTAAACAATTTTAAAAAATTAATTGGGAGCATTTATCCATGGCTCCTTTGGCTGCCACATGAAGAACACACACTAATGCTGGGTGAAATGCTACTCTAACCCCTTTGGGATGATGATAGCTTTCGTAGCTCATTCATAGCATACAGCATCTTGAAACTCACTGATAAAACTGTAATACCACACCCCACAATACACATAATTGTATCACAATATTAAATATTTGGAGAGTGCCATGACTTGACACACTGCTGTAGAGATTTTTTTAAATGAAGGACCATGGGCCTCTGCTCCAACAGAGTTTACAGTTGAGTCCTGGATCTGCAGATGTATAACGTTACCCTAAATCGTCCATGGAGGGTCTTCTCCTGTGGCAGGGATGGAAGAATAGAGAGTGAAGAGATACACACATAAAAACAAATAATAAATGAAATGCTACTGAAGGACGCATCGGTGGCCATAGGGCATTAGTAATAGAATATGCCTTTTTTGTGTCAGTGTGGTTGGTTGAAATCCAGTTGAGTTCAGCACCTGTCTGGTATCTTGCTCTCAATGGCAGAGTTATGGTTTATATAGTGTGAGTCTGGGTTTATATAGCGTGTTGCAGACCTGGGAAGGTCTGCAACAGATTTAGGACTTTTGCAAGGATTGGAGGACTTTTGCAAGGATTTAGGACTTTTGCAAGGATTGGAGGACTCCTTGAGTGAGAGTCACTCCTGCTGAGTTGCATTTGAAGTCAGGGACAGGTGTAGCTGAAGTCTGGGTGCAGGGAGTCTCACCTGTGCTGTCCATGGTAGCTTTTAAGACTGATGTCTGTTGTAGGCACACAGTTTGTGGTAATTGGGAGTGGGGCTGTGGCCAAGCCTCATCCCCAATAGGCTACAGCTGTGTCAGACAGGTGTCTAGTATTGAAGGTGATGAGACATGGAATGCTGAGGTGTACTGACCAATCACAAAAGGGCACACAGGTGAAACAGGTGTAGCATCAAGGGTATAAGAAGTGGCACCAGAGAACAGTGCAAGAGAGAATGAGCAAGAAGAAGCAGAAGCTTGCAACGTTCCTTGGTGCTGCCAGTGGTTCCATTGTCCCTTTGCTGTCCCTCTGCTATAGATGTCAGTCTTCTAAGGCTCAGGGGAGACCTTATCACCCTCTACAACTGCCTGAAAAGACACTGTAGGGAGGTGGGGGTCAGTCTTTTCTTCAAGGTAACAAGCAAGAAGACCAGAAAAATAGAATCGAGTTTCACCATAGGAGGTTAAGGTTGGATATTACAAGAAATTTCTTCTCCCAAAGAGTTGTTTAGCCCTGGCACAAGCTGCCCAAGGCAGTGTTGGAGTCCCAATCCCTGGAAGGATTTAAAAGCTGTGTGGATGTGGCACTTATGCACATGGGTTAGTGATGGGCTTGGCAGTGCTGGGGGAACACTTGAACTTGGTGATCTTGTAGGGCTTTTCTAACCTAAACTATTCTATGATTCTGTGTCCCAACTCCATAGACACTCTTCATAAATCCTGCAAGTACTTGCTGGTAGTTTTATAGAGGTCTTCACGTTTTGGTGGTTACCTGATGCAACAGATGACAATAAAGCCTTATTTTCCAGTTCAGTTATATCTCTGACATGATAATGAATTTCTTATAGCACCCCAAACATATTTCTAAAGATTAGCAAGAAGATGATTTTCTGAACATTTAAGTCTAATAACTAGGTCAGTTAGGAAATGCAATCCAGAAAATCTCATCCAGCAGCCTCCCCTTCTATTAATGGATGGATACAGCCACACTCTATGTAAAATCTTTCTTTGCAGTCTGCAAAGCCAAAGAGGGTTGTTCGCTCAACCTCCACTTGCTTCCCCGCAGTTTAAATGCCAATGGAAAGCCCTAGCTCTGGTTTGTTAATTGTCACACTGGTTTGACCAGTTCTGTTTTAGGAAAATCCCATTTAAAAGGGTGAATCATTGTCTCCTGCTGATGAAAATGGTGATAGCTTTGACCCACAGAAGCAGTAGGAAAGACAGTGACTGCTAAACTTTTAGATTTAGGTTACTGGTTCAGCACCCCGGTCCTGTGAAATAAACCCTCACATGCACACCTTGGCAGCTCCCTACCTCCCAGGTGCTCCAAAAGCAGCCATGCTTTGCCACCAGATCCACACCCTGCATGAAGAGCAGGAGACAAAAAACTGCAACAATTCGGCAATCGACTTCCCTGATTCATCAAAGCACTTAGAACACAACATGTCACATAAATAATATTTAAATATGTGCTGAAATAGTTTGGCATATCAAGCCTGAGGGCTTGACTGTGCACAAAATTTCTCAGATTAAAGGTTTGGAATGGTTTTAAACTTCCCAAGGCTCTTTCTGAATAACTCCCTGTATGCATGTGGATAGTGCAGAGCATATTTATCCTATATCCTTTGTGTATACATCTTTCTGGTTTCTTATTCTTTGTCCCACCTTTTCACTTTTATCTTCTATGTCCTTCTGTTGTGATGAACACATGGACAAGCAGCTTCCATGGACACTGCAACAAGTAGCTACTTGTACTCCAGTGCCATTTTTTTAATGATTCCTCTGCATATCAGACATGCTATAGTGGTGGCCCTGGCAGTGCTGGATTCAATGATCTTACAGGGATTTTCTAACCTTAATGATTCCATGATTCTGAGCCTTAACAAACTGTTAGCACTCAAGAAAACCACACAGATTGGAACCATCTCCTTCTTTCCATATTCCTACTCCACACCATCACCTCTCAGCACCTATTAAGGCCAGTCACCTCTCAGCACCAATATTAAGACCACGAAGATCCTATGGTAGGACTCATCTAGCTGTGTTGTTTGCACAGTTCTGAGCACAGCAGGTGCCTACTGCATAATCATGAGTATTACAACTGCCACAACTTACTACTTCTACACCTACTGACTAATAACAACTGCATTTTCCCTACTGCCCTTTAAAGGTTAAGGTAATTTGGAAAAAGGCTATTTATACAGAAATCAGAGCATTTGCGCAGCAAGTCAGACTGCAATAGATATACCAGGCAATTTCCCCACCTAGATAAGTCCTCCTTGGAGAACCCTGACAAAACCCCCTCCTTATAGGTACACATTTTTGGGAATCAGTGGGATGGGAGAAGGGCCAGGGAAATGGAAGTTTGGAGCAGTTTGAGTACTTCTGGGCAACTGTCACACAAAGAAAAATGGACATACTGTGCAAAGCTGCTGGAAAAACCTGGCCTTAAATAATATAATGCTTTTGGGAATTTGGGACTGTGTATACAGGGTTCTTTGCAGTTCACACAGTACCTTTTGTGACTTCTGTATATGAATGCAATCAGCAAAGGGACACAGACATAAAAAAAATTATCCTATATAAATAGCTGTCCTGAAAATAGACTGTGAGGAAACTGTTCCGAGTCTCTTGATCCAGGGACTAAAGCATTTATTCTCTTCTTTCCTTTCACCTGAAACCCATAATTAAACCAAATGAAAAAAAATACACAAGTACTTTTGCAACCAGCATCCATTTTTTCAGAGCCCATAGTTGACAGATGTCTTAAATTCAGACTCATGAGTCCCTATGTTCAGAAGCCAGTTGTGCTTTTCTTTATTACAGCGTTTTTATCTTAAGCTTTTTTCTTCTATTTTTCCCTTTTCTTTTCATTTTTCCTCTATTTTTCTTTGTTCATTTGTCCTTTATTTGTTGTTGTTTTTTCTTTTATAAAATTTTTCCTTCTTCTTATTTCTTTCTCTTTTATCCCCTCATTTTCATTTTTCCTCTTCCTTTTTATTAACCTCTTTCTTATTTTTTCATTTTTGCTTTTATTCTTTTGGTTTTCTCTTCTCCTTTTTTCTTCCCCCCTTTTCTCTTTTTCTTTTCTCTATTTTCTTTTTATTTCTAAGTTTTATTTTTCTTTTCTCATTTTTCTTTCTCTTTTTCCTTTTTTATTTTTTACCTTTCCTCTTCTCTTGTATACATTTTTTTCCTTTCCTTCTTTTTCTTTTCTCCTTTTCCTTTTTTCTACTACCTTTCCTCCCCCCCTTCCATCCCCTTCTTTCTTTCCTTTTCTTCTTTTTATATTTTCCTTCCTCTTTCTCTTTCGCTAGCAGGCAATCGCCAAGCCTCCAACCCCGAAACCGACCTGAAAGCAAAAACCAGATCTCAACATCTGCTCTTTCCACCGATTACAGACAGACCAGAGAAGAGGTTGTGGAACCTGCAGGCTGACAGCAGGACGTGGTGAGGTACGACAGGAGCAGGGACTACACCGGGCGGGGGTCCCTTACCGTCGCAGGAGAACCAAATCTCCCTGACAGAGCGCGACAAGTACCCTCGTCCTTTTCCGGGGCAGCAATCACTCAGCTCCGAGCACATAGCACCCTCGGGAACGCTCAGGTTCCGGCGAAAACACTAAGTCGCTATTTTTGTTGCTAATTGTTGCTAATCATTAACCGCTCATTAGAATAACACCGTTGAGTCCCGCCAGGTCCCCGCCATCCCCGGGGGCCGCGGCCGAGCCCCCCCCGCTCGCCCGGCCCCGCTCCCTAGGGGCTGTGCCGGGATGGGGCGCGGGGAGGGGGATGCACGGAGCCCCGGCCCTGCCCGCGGGGGCATCCGCGGGGCGCGGAGCCTTTTGTTATGCTAATCCGAGCTGACATCACTCCGCATATCAAAGCCGAGGGGGCCGCATATAAGGCGGCTAGCGGGCCGCCCCGCCAGAGCGGCCTCGGTCCCCGCGCAGCCTGAGCCGGGCGGAGGTAAGCGGGGAATGGTAGGGGGATGCGAGCCGCTGCCGGGAGAGATGGGAAGGGGACAGAGGCTCGGTGGAGCCCCTCGAAACGCCGAAGGTGCAGGGCTGGCCAAGAACAGGGGTGGAAAGAATTACAGGGAGAGAGGATGCATCCCGGAGGATGCATGGGAGGAGGAAGAGGCCGAGGGATTCGACGGAGAGAGGATTATTAGAGGCTGCAAAGCACACCGAGGAGATGCCAGGGGGAGAGGCGGCTTGGAGACTGCAAGGGAGAGGGGATACCCGGGGGAAAACAAGGAAGGAGGAGACTCGGCGGCTGAATTAAGACACCTGAGACCCGGCAAGGGGAAGAAGTGTGAGTGCAGGAGAGAGGGGAGGACCCAGGGAAGAAGGAGACCCAGAGGGTGGAGACACCCCTGCCCGATGAGCTGCAGGGGTGAGGAGACCCCCAAGAGTTGGAAGGGACACTGGAGACCTGGGGGCTGAAGGCAGAGGGGGGAGTTGGAGCTGCAAATGTGCAGGGCAATGGAAGAGAGGAGAGAGGAGTCCCGAAGGCTGCAGGGTGGTGGGGACACCCAGGAGCTGCAGGGGAGAAGAAAGATCCGGAAGGCAGCAAGGGAGTGGTGAGACCCGGCGGCTGAAATCAGCTCCACCACCCTTGTTCTTTTTCTCTGCTCCCACTCCTCACTGCAGGTCATCTAGGGATGTGCTGCCCCTAAACCAGGAGCTCCTGGAGAGAGCTGCAGGCTGGCAGCAGTCAGGTGGATGTCTTTGTTTCCTGGATGGGAAAACTGGAAAAATGTGAGCTGGATACTCACAGGTTTATGTACAGATAAAATTGCCTGTTCCCATCCCTCAGTCCAGAGTCTTGGAGGTGTCTGATGGGAGTGTTTTCTGTGTGCCAGAAGGGGGCTGGCTGCAAACAGCCTTGGGGTGAAGAGAACTTTGAGTTAAAAACAGCTCCTGTTTTTAGGAGTCCACAGGCCACTTGCTGTTGGTGTGATCAGTAACCCAGAACTCACCAGAGCTGTAAATATCGCATCTGCCCCGAAGTGTGTCATTCCTGTCCCCTTGCAAATTGCTCTTGCAAATGTAATCTGTGCTGGACTGAGTGGAAAAGGGCATTGTTACCTCTCCAAATAAAAGGGGTGCAACTGCATGCAAAGCTCACAGTTCTTTCAGTAGGTATGAGGGAATTAGATAATTTCTCTTCCTCTCCAGGGGTTGAAAAAACCTCAAACTGGCTTTTTCAAGGCGGGGGGTGGGGGTTGTGGGGAGAGTAGAGAATGGTGTTGGCTGGTCAGGTTTACTGAGGGTGTTTTAGACCATCTGAGATATTTTACACCTGATTCTTGTGTTGTCCAGCAGTTCACAGGAGTAAGATAAGGGGTCTGAAATATCTAAATAGACACTGAAAGGCATGGGCTGGATTAAGGGTTGAAGGTTTCCAGTGTGCTTGTAGAGCAGTGGGAAGGAAAGGACTCCTAAGGATGAAAAGATTCAGAAATATTCTGAAACAAGAAGCATTTATGCCTGATGCTCGTGGGAGCACTGCCTTCAAGGGACTCATCAAACCCAAATCCAAGTGGGCATTAAAGAAAAACAATCCATGGCAATGAAATCCTGCCTCCCTTGTAGGCCGTCAGTTTTGTCTTGGACTTCAAGGGAGCCAGGAACTCGCCCCTAGAATTAGTTATTAAAATGCTTTGTAATAACAGCATTTCTCTAGTAACCCTTTACGCCAGGTGCTGGGGTTGGGATAGTCGAAAAGGAGCCTGAATAGAAAAATATGCTGCAGGTATCAGAGAAAACACTCAGAAATATTCATTTCCCCCAAACCAATTGCTCTCCAAATGAGAATATTTAGGCAGAAAGCTGCAGCTGGGCAAATCCAGAGCTGGGGATCAGGTAGGATACCCTTTTTCCAGGGTAAGAGGTTTCCCAAAGTGAAGCTGACTGTTCCAGCCATTCCCAGTCCCTTCCCAAACCCCTTTGAGGGGGTGATGTGGGGGATGCACAGTTACAGTTTGGATATGCCAGTGTGTTATGTGATGGGTTGTGAGACTCCAGAGATGCAATATGGTGGGCAGGTTTTTCTGTTTAGTTTACTGTTTTCTTTCTCATGGGATGAGAAACCACTGCAAAGACCATAAAAAGCAGCCAAGAGTGGTGTCTGAAGTGAATAGCTGAAGGGAAACCCATTTACTGCTATTAATCCTGCTGCTAAAATAAGCAAGCCATGCCCTGGAGACAGAGAGGACCTCTCTAAGATTTAAGTCCTGCACCTGGTTTGTTTATCTGTTTGGCCTGAAGAAGGGAAAAAACAACAAAAAGAAAAGGGGTGTGGGGGTATCCTTGAGAGCTTTTTTGTCTCCTCCAGGCTGCTCCCTGGAAACAAAAATGGGATTTTATGTTTACAAAATTGCAGCCTTTTCCTTGAGCTCCAGGTGCCAAGGCCTTGGAAGAAGTGAGAGGCAGAGTTAATGAGGTGAGAAGAAAAGCAAAAGGTAAAGAGCAAAACACATTTATTGTGACAGGTCAGAGAGAAACATCTGCAGGGCAAGGGCACCTGCATTAAGTAGGAAAATGCAGCTTTTGTTATTTGTCTTCTCTGCAGAAAAAGACAGAGGAAAAAGAAATCTGAAGAGAGGAAAGGGAGAGATGAATAGATGAAGATTTGGGCTAATCTAAAGAGCTATCTTTTTTTTTTCTTCTTCCTAAGCAGTTGCACAAACTTTTTGAAGAGGGGAAAAAAAAAAGCCACTAAAATGAAGCAGCAAATGAAGTCTTGCCATGCGCAGGGTTAAATAGAAACACACAATCAGACCATAACTCCGTATAATTCAACCCATACGGTTTGTCTCTCTGTTGACTCGAAAGGTTGTATCAAGGCTTGGCAAGGGAGAGGACTGAGAACGGATAATCCAAACCTTTTCATGATTCATAAACCACTCCTTTGCAATTTGGATAATAGATTTCTGTCTTGCAGTGACTAGCTAAACTTCAGAGTTAACTGTAGCTCGGGCTCTTTCTCTCTTTTCAGGTTGTTCATCTCCAAGAACGAGCAATACCCAAACTGAAGGAAAATACATTGCACAAAATATTAAGAAAACTCCTTTTTAAGAAAAAAATTTCTTCGGAGGAGTTGATTTCCTTTGGCTAGCAGGAGAAAGTGGAGAAAATGAAGCCAAGTCTGCGATTTTTCTTAGCTGGTTTTCTGTTGTTGATTCTGCAGACAGGGCTTTGCTATGGGATAAAATGGATGTAAGTACCTGGCTCTATCTCTGCATTTTTAATGTTTTTGTAGGAATTGCTGATCTACTACCTGTTTGTACAACTGCTCCTTGAGACATGCTGTAAAGCTTTTAAAGAGCAGCAAGCACTGGAATTCTCCAGGCATTGATTGATTTCAAGTGTGTGTACTAGGGGCTTATGCTAACAGTGTCTCCAGCTTCTTTCTAAAATATGCATTATTTAGGCTCTTTTGGGGTTTTTTCTCCTCATTGATACCAAGGGAAAGGCACACACTTGAATGCTCACATGAGCCACTTAATGAAGCTTCTAGGGTTAGCTCCTGCTATGCTGGGAAACTCTCCCACCAGGACCACTGGTTGTGCTGAGTAGGAACTGAGAGCAGTAGGGATGGCAGCTGAGATAATGCTGCCCATCTCCAACAACAAGGGATGCTTGACAGATAACATGGGTGTTTTGTGGGCCTTTTAACCTTTGGATTTTGTGAAGGGTGTTAAAAATTAGGTGAGGAGCGGGGAGGAGGGTGAAGAAATACCAGGGACTGTGGTCAAGTCAGGATTGAGTTTCTTTGGAGGTAACGTACTGCAAAGTGAAAACATCACTATCTCATTTCTTTGCTTAAGCAAGCAGTCAGTTAGTTGCTTGCTACAAAATAAACAAACAGGCCACTCCAAGCCAATCTGGTTTCACACCCTTGATAAGTGATCTGTCTTTTCTACTTGGGTTTGGAGCTGGACACAAAATAAACAAGGGAATATGGGTTTCCCTCAAACGAGCATCTTCGGTAGAGAAAAAGGCACAATAATATACAATGCCAGGAAGACTCTGTAGAGCATTGAAGCAAGGATCTTTTGGTTAGGTGGTGAAACTTGGACAAGAGGTTCCTGTTTTGTTGCTCCTTCTGCCACAGACTTCATGCTATGTCTAATTCCCATTCTGCTGTTACAATCATTGTCATTTGAAGCTCTACTCATGCCACCTTTTATCAAGGCTTAAATTTGGATATTTGCAAATTAAGATATCCCACTGGAGCCAGTGTTTTTACTTTCCATCATGCAGTCAGGGAAGAGAGGATCTTCCAGATTGTAATTCATCTTCTCCAAACAGAGACATCCAACAGAAATGTTAAGTGATAGCCTCAAGTGATGCTGTGTACTGCAGGGAGCTGCAAGAGACCACATATCTTCCTTTTATATCCATAAAGAGAAGCATAGTGAATCTCTCCATAGGGTGTTTAAATGCACATGGTCAGGTGGGAGGAATAGTCACCTACTTTAGGGCATCTTTAAAGGTGGCATGCTTGCCTATGGCAGGAAGGTAGGAACTAGATGATTTTTAAGGTTTCTTCCAACCCAAACCATTCCATAATCTTTCCTCTGCTGTCCCCACACTCTAAGGACCATCTTGGAAGTACAGGAGAGTAAGGATCTGGTTTGCTCTTCACTGCCCTGGCTTTACACTTTGTAGTAGTAATCAGCAAGATATCAATTACATAACCCAGCTGTTTCTTTCTGCTAGCTTCCTCCAGTATTTAGGCTCTCAGCTCTGCCTATATCCAGCACCAGGAAAGGCAGGCATCTCCTTTCTACAGGACATTTGGCAACATGTCCATGGGACTCCTTTGGAATGTTTATTTCTATGCAGAACAGAAATAAAGCTGTTTCGTGACACCTTGATTCAGCAGGGCTTTTATGTGTAGAACCATGACTGACTGGAGGGACTTGCCCATATGCTTGGCATTGGTGTCTCACTTAAAAAAGATGCTTAATCATGGGTGAAGGGCTTGGGTTCTTCCAAAGGGCAGGGGTGACATGAGCTCCAGAAGGAAGCCATAGACATGAAAAAATGCTGGGAGGCAGGGCAAGGTCCTTAATAGCTTTGCTGTCAAAAGCAGCCTTTTGGCTGCTAAGTGGTTAAGCTGCAAGGGTTGTTTTCAGGGATGAATGGAGGGGAGAAGCAGTTGGAGGCAAGACACCACAGTTCATGCTCTTCCCCTTCCCAGCAGACATATCCCCCCCATCAAAAAGTGAGTGGGAAAGATGAAGGCTGGGATTAAAGTGGTATTTGAAGCATGAATGGCATGCAGATGCACCACTGAGCTCCCCTCACACCTGTTTAAACCCTGGCAGACACAAGCAGTTTAAACCCTGCGCTCTCTGTCCACAGCACTTTGCAACTGGGATGCTGGCAGCTGAGATTTCACAAAATTATGTTTGTTTTTTCTTTCATTTGCTATTTCTCCTCATTTCCCCACCCTTATTTTCCTATGGAAACACAACCTAATTTTCCCAACTTCCCATCACTCTTTTTCCTTGGGGCTCGGGGTTTGTCCTTAGAAATTGCATGGGTAAGTTCTTGGCAAACAGAGTACCAAATACTGAGTAATACCTCAGACCTGCTTATCCCAGCTCTGGACTCATATTCTGGATGCTGTACAATTGAAATCTGCTCCTTCCTTCTCCTGTTCATGAACAGAGAGGTGGGGAATGTTTTTCAGTTGTGGACTTTTCTCAGCGGTCTGCCCACTGCATCATTTTTGTACGCATAGTGCCAAGAGACAAGCTTCAAAAAGGATTTGGGAGGGAAAGGGAGAGATTAGGAGGTGAGTTTCACCAGCCTTGAGATGAGAGAGTGACTGATACGAAAGGTGATAGGAAATTTAATTTTGATTCAGTGCGTGATGTGATTGCAGGGGGAGGGGAAGAAGAAAAACACAATTTTCAGTCATTTAGGACTTCTTAGTAACACAAATATACCCTGAAAATTAGTAAAAGCAGGGAGAAGGTAAAAAAAGGAATTATTTATTTTATTTTACTTGGCTTATTTTTATGAGTTCGGTGGTCCAGATCCCCATCTGTTGGAAGTTGGTGCTGGGCCCTAGCAAACATCCAAGCACGATTTGTGGACTGTCAGCATCTTGTATACATGCTCTTGCCCTTGTATACATTTCTATTGCTGGAGAAATTTCATATCTTGTGCTCTTTCATCTGAGCTCCAGAGAGCAACTCGTGTAAAGCCAGAGTATGGCTCTGAAGTATGGTTCCAGATCTCCACTGGATGAGGATTGTTGTGGAGATGCAGCCATTCTCATAAATGTGTATGAGACCCTGTGTCTTTTTTTTGCAAACACTTTCCCATCCTTAGAGCAAAGCAGGTATATGGGGAGGTTACATCATTTTGTGGTGCTCAGTGTTGTTTTGTCACAGTGGCTGGGAAGGTGAGGCAGCCATTGGTTTCCATGAGATATGTCTTAGGGCCAATGCATCTAGCAATTCTATCACCTTCCCTATCTGCTTTTGCAATCCATTTAGCTTTCCCAGGAGAGTTTGGGTTTGACCAAGCAGGTGCTGGAGCAACTTATTTGGGTAGAACTGAAAAACAGATGAGCACTAGAGGGAGCTGCAGCCGGATGTGCATGCCCCAAAGGTCTGCAGATGTTGGGATGTCTAGGCACAGAGAAGCTTCTGAGGCACTTCTGCTTCCATAGGGTTTGGCGTCTCCTCTGTCCCTCTGCATTAAATGTCCCCTTCAATGTGGTTGTAAATAAGCCAACACAGCTAGTAATTTGGGTGGGTTTTAGGGGTTTTTTTGTTTGGGTTTTTTTGGATTTTTTTGGGGGGGGTTGTTTTGTTTTGGGTTTTTTGCATAGCTTGCAGAATATCCCAGGACAGCAAGTGCTGGCACTAGGAATACCATCATTTTTAGGTGGAGCTTGGTCACTTTGGGAAGTCTCTGCCTGTCCCTATTGTGGTGACCCAAACATGTCTCATGTGCTCTGGAGCAATCCCCAGCTAAGCTCCATTCCCAGCTATTCCTGCACAATTTCTATGGTTAAATTGCTGCCCTTCAGAAGCAAAAGGTAGCTTAACCACACCTTTTGGTGAACACAGGATGTCCCCCAGCCCACCAACCTTGAGCAGCCTTTCTGCAGCCAGCCAAAAGCAGGGGAGAAAATGGAAAGATTTTGTGCTTCCTGGCAGCTCCTGCTTCTCTCCTTCAGTAAGTAGTGGGAGGGAGCTGGGACATGGAGACACGGGCGCCTGTGAGGAGACTGTCTGCCTGGAAAGGGACTGCTAGATGAGCTGCTGTGAAAGAACTGCTGGATGGGGATGGCAGGAGGGGAGTAGACTGGGGGTGAGGAAAGGGGAGTACCATGTCTTTGAAGTTTGCTCTTCGCTCCACAGGCAGCTCAGGAAAAGCTGACAAAGCTCCATGGTCTTTCTTGGCACTCAGTGAGCCAACTCACTGCTGGCATTGACTTCAGTCAAGCTTGGGCTTGAAGTCAACAGCCTTGTGCCCACTACTACCGGCACTGAATTGGGCACCATATCTGAAAACAGCTCTTATTTTAACCTTTTAGTTCAGAGTTGGTTTCCCCCACACACACACTTCTCTCCCTCTTCCTCTTCTTTCTTTTTTTTTTAATCACAAAAATCCTACTTCTCTGTTTGAAAATCTCTTGCAGAACCAGGAGAAGCATTTACCAGGGGATGTGGTGTCTTTCCCAGGATTTGTGGTCCCCAGACTGGAACTGATGCAGGGCAGGGTGGCAGGGGCATGGGCTGCCTCTGACTACCAGGAGCTTAGACAATGTTATTGTAACACCCCTGCAAGCCTTTTCCAGATGAAAGCCTGAGAAAATGAGGCTCTTGCAGATTAAAAACCTTCAATAAGATCAAATACAAAAAGAACCCTCAATCTCTGCCTCTCCTTGTTAGAGTTTACCACACACTTCACTCTCTACAGCCATGTAATTTTGTCTAAATCTTTTTGTGTCACCCACATCCCTGCCAGATTAAGGAGTTTAGGAATAGGCATTAAAAAGAATGCTTTTTCAGAAAGCAAAGCTGGTAATTTGGAGTAGAAGTTCATGGTTTCACCAGCAGTCCCTTTGTGAGACTTTCTCAGATCATGTCACACAAGGGAGGGTGGGGAGATGCCTCCAGAGAGAAAATTCTTCCACCTTTCAAGGGTGTTTTAAAGGACACCAATGCTTTGCTGCTCAATTGAAGGAGTTTTTCTCCATTTGGCTTGACCAGAATCAGTGTCCTACTCACAGGGTACTTTGTAAACCAAATAATATATGACTTTCATTGATACACGCTGAGATCTGAAGGTGCTTCTTCCTAACCTGCAGTTTCTATGAACAGTCATCTCATGGGGCCCAGACATGCAGGAATGGGCCCATACATCTCAAAGGACCTAACACTGCAGAGCATTAAGGTTTTCAAGTAACTTTAATTACTGCCTGAAATAATTAAAAGAGTAAATGAATGTCATGATCCATCTATGCATATTTCCTCTGTAATTATGTTAATGGTTTTCTGTTAGTATCCAGAACTTCAATTGAAAGACCTACTGTGTTATATATAGATCAGGAGATGTTTGGTTTGGGCCCTATTTATTTAAAGGGGTGGATCAAATATGTATATTTAAAAAAACCCTGAAACAATCACCCCTTGGTTGTCTGGAGAATGAAGGATGGGGCAGGAGAATTAAGTGAGAATGTTATCAGGAGGAAACAATGAAAAAACAGCATTTCCAGGGTGAAAGCAGGTAAAATCCCCTTTTCAGATGAAGGGTGTGAATCCACAGAAAGATGGTTATCAATGATTTTTTTCCCAGATTGAGGAATGAAGGATGTTCTTCTAATTGTGCCCTTGAGGGCTGGATTTTCAGGCTGGCTATGCCCCATTGGCTCTAGTTTCCCTCCCAGTGCTGGTGATCAGCTGGTGGAGACTGGGTGAAGATAGGCCAGAGACCCATCACCAAATTCTACCATGGACCAGCCTCTCCTGAGGGATGCTTTTCTTTCTACAAATGGACACTGTTTCCCTATAATGTCATTGCAGGCAGTGGGTATCCATCCCCTGATGCTGCCAGAATTTAGGAAGCAGGGAGGGGTGATGCATTTCCACAGGGAGGGTTTAGAGTGACATAGAGTGGAGAAGATATTCCTAACTGTAGGACAGAGACTGGGCAAACTTAGGTTGTCAGGGCATGGACTAGATGACCTAACAGGCCTCTCACACTCCTCATCTGTGATTTATAAATGCACTTTTCAGTCTCAGCAAGTGACTACAGTAACTGAGTTTTCTTTTCCATCTCCATTACCTTTTAATTTTTCCTCCCAATGCTTGGAGATGTTTCCAATTATAGGTCCTTATAAGCAAAGACATGAAGTTCAGGCCTGGGAGATGCTCAGAAAACACCTTCCTGCATCTTGCAGTTTTATTCTTGGTAGGCTTCCTGGAGTTCAGGTCATTCTATGAGAAACAGCCATTGCTGCCTTTTACTGAGTTGTCACCAATTGGAAGGTATTCTCCCTCTTCTGTGACGTAAATGGTTTTCTTGTTGCATTATAAAACTGCTTCTCTAATGGTGATCACTTCAAGCCATCTGTAATAATACAGTCTCATTGTATCACATCCTGTTTTTTCACGTTGAAGATGAGTTTCAGTCTGAATTCTGCTTTCATCCCTACCTGTAGATGGTTATTCGTGCTTTTCATGACGTGTCTGTAATGGTGAGATAGGGGTACCTCAATGTAGCCTTCTAGGTCCTTTAAACAGGCTGAAGACCTCTATAAGGATAAGAAAATGTGGTGTAGGACCTAGGAGATATATGCATCCTTCTGGAGGTCCAGCTAAAACATTCCAAAGCCTCTCAAGTGCCTCCCGACACATCTGATTAGAAAACTGAGCTGCTGCCTCATAGTACAGCCTCTCTTAGAGACTTGGAATGTTTCTCATTTGCCTGAAGCTCAGGCTGTGAAGTTATCTCACTGCTCTTGCCACACCCTGCCTGCTTCCCTTGCTGCTGAGACATGCTGTGCTGGAGTATTTATCATTTATACTCTATTACTGATGCACTACTTTGGCCTCTTGCCTGATTTGTGTTTCAGCTCATTCCTGGGAGTTGCTGATAGGCTTTCTGGGATAGCTTTTCAGATTCCTGGTGTCAAGTGCTCATATCTCATTTAGCTCTGTGCTTATACCATTCAGATGCCTGTGTCCCTGCTCAATGTCTGGGTTTCCTATATAGAGCAGAAAATGAGCACTTCTAAGTCATGATGGTATCTTCCTATAGGTCTCAAAAGCTACTTCCTAGATGTGGCTTTTTGCTTTCTATGAGCTAAAGAAGGATCCTGAAGGACTAGTGTGAGGTCCGCACTGTAGAGGTTTGCAGTCAGATGACAGTCATACTATTCAGAGACTCACATCTCGATCTTCAAGGACATGATCTCTCTGAGATACTTGAACACCCAGTATATCACCAACAAGTTTTTTCTCCACCAGCTCAGGTTCACATCTAAGGCAGGATGAGTTGCCTTCTGGACTTATCCCTCTTGAAACAGGGAACATTGCATGAACACGAGTGTGTACGGGACTGAGATGAACTGCAGGGCAGAATTTCTGATTATTAAATCATAGAATCATTTAGATTGGAAAAGACCTGTATGATCATTAAGTTCAACCAATAACCAAAAAGTGGTGCCAAGTCCACCACTTTTTCCTTTCTCTTGAAATTCACTGGAGATGACTTCTGCTTGCAGTATGTTTAATGGACCTCTTAAATATGTGTAGGAAGTATATATTTATATAGCTAGCAGAGTGGTGGTTTCTCTTCCAAGTTTGCCACTGATTATCTAGTGCCAGAAATGCCAAACTCCCAGTCACCTGGGAATTTGTCAGTGCAGGCCTATTCATCCCCGGCAAGGACTTAATATCTCCAGTTTTTGTTAGGGCTCAATTTTAGCTCTGCTTCCACCTCATTTAACTTCTGAAGAATGTGGATGTTACAGTAACAAAGTGAAATGTACTCCAAAATGTGTTTATTAATAAGCCAAACTAACCAAGATGGCTTGGGATGAATCTGAAAGCCAATACATTTAACAAGGAGAGAAGGAAATATGTGTTATGTGTTGCCAAGATCAGGTGCCATCAGATTATTGATGCAGCCAGCTAGAAAGTTGTTTATGGGAATGAATAATTTTTATAACTATCCTAAGAAAGCCATAAAGATACAAAGAGAGTTACACACTAGGCTTCTGCTGATCATTGTGGGTGCTCAGGGAAGAAGAGTACAGCCCTGTAAGATGCATGTCAGCATTTGTTCTTTTTTAACTTGGAAAACTTGGCAATTGGACAGTAGAAGAACCACCACTTGGGTTGTTGGGTTGTGGGATGTTGTTCTTTTCTTCCATGGTAACATATGTGCTCATATTCATGGATCCCTTCTCAGATTTGACTGTGGCACTCTCTCTGCACATACTCCCACTGAGCTTTTGCACTATGGGTTTTGGAGACTAGAGCAACATACTTATCTGTGTGCAACAGTGATTGAATCAGTGGAGGCCCTTGGCATTAACTCTAAGTGAAAGCATATGTTTTGCAAATTTGGTGATTTTTCCCTAGGCCTTGCAGGGGATTTTCTCCATAATTAATTACATGACATTTAGCATAATCCTTTGAGAGTGTGTGAGACAGATGCTGAATGCGAAATACTGATAACACCAACGTTGCTTTTTTTCCCAAATGCCACAGTCTTGCAGGATCCAGATTTCTTTTCTCATGTAACTGATGGGTCATTTTTCACTCTGTTGGGAGGTCTGTGCTCTTCATTCTTCAGCAAACAACCTTCCCCATAGGATTTATGCATCCAGTTGACTTGACATATGCCCCTGGAGCTTTGTGCAGACTCCCCTCAATAATGGAGAGAGTTGCACACTGCTAAAGGGTGTTTCTTCCACCTACCTTAAACGCCTACTTTATATGAGATAAATCACTCTTCATAGTTGCTCATCTTTCTCACCAGTTTTGTCTAAGCACCTATTTACAGAAAGCTTTAATTTAGTCAGGTGAACATAGGCGACTAGACTGTGTTTTAATGCTTTTTTGCATGTGCTTGTCTCCTCAGAGCTCTGTCCAAGACTTCTTTGGATTTGGCCCTGAATCAAACCCAGCACTGCAAGCAGCTTGAAGGCCTAGTAGTTTCTCAGGTGCAGCTGTGCCGCAGCAACCTGGATCTAATGCAGACCATTATTCAGGCAGCGCGGGAAGTGATAAAGACCTGCCGTAAAACTTTTTCAGACATGCGGTGGAACTGCTCTTCAATAGAGCTGGCTCCTAACTACCTGCTGGATTTAGAGAGAGGTAAACAGCACTGCTGGCTCAGTTGGGACTGGAGTCAGTAGAGTCAGTCTGTGTGTGTGTGTGTGTTTTTGTATGTGTGCTGGAGATAGGAAGGGTCTTGCTCCTGGGAGGCCATGGAGGGACTACAAAGCCTACTTGTCCTGTTCTCTGAGACCACATTTGTCATTACGGTGCCAGTCATGCCCAGAGGCTCTTGGGTCCAAGACCTTGTCTACCACAACTCTTACAAAGCAGACCACTGTTCTGGTCTGCTCATCCCACTGGGAGTCATGGGACAAGCACAGGAGCAAAAGAAGGCAGGAGAGTCCACGGGAGGGCTTAACCACATGCTCCAAGAGCAAATCACACCACAATGAACAAGATGCCGAAATCCATGTCACTCCTTGCCCTGCTGGGGTGGTGTCTTATGTTGAAGAGTTCACTTAGGAGATGTGCTCCAAAACTAGTGGTGCCATGGGACATCTCAGCTGCAGTGAGTTGGTGTGTTGACTTCTCTGTGGGACACAGACTGTGTGAGTCACTTTTTGGGGAACATTTATCTGGCCCAGGAGGCTGAGCTGGAGTTCTTGTCTCTTTCAGGCACAAGGGAGTCAGCATTTGTGTATGCCCTCTCTGCTGCTGCTATCAGCCACACCATTGCCAGAGCCTGCACCACCGGGGACCTCCGTGGCTGTTCCTGTGGTCCCATCCCAGGTGAGACACCTGGACCTGGGTATCGATGGGGAGGATGTGCAGACAACCTCAACTATGGTCTTATCATGGGGTCCAAATTTTCAGATGCTCCCATGAAGATGAAAAAATCAGGATCACAAGCCAATAAACTGATGCATCTGCACAACAGTGAAGTAGGGAGACAGGTAACAAATCCACAAGAGTTATTGTACTTGTACGATCATTTGTAGTGTTGGTCACTCAGTGAGGTTCAGTGTCTCTATCAGCTAGTGAAAGGAGCAGGTTTCTCCTGGATTGCTCTGAACTCCTTTGGCCTGCTGAAAATTGTAGCTGTGTAACTGACTCTCAGGAAGTCCCAAATTCTATTATCAGCCCTGTTTAACCATGGGTGGGATGCCTCATTGTACCTGTTGCACAGCCAGTGTTGGTTCTGGCTTTGCCTACCCCAGGAGGTGTGGTGGGGATGGATCCCATCATGCTCTGCCAAAGGCATTGCACAGGCAAAGTACTGTGTAAATGCAGAGGATTATCTGCCAGATGCATCCAGCAGCAGTTGCCTCCAGCCATCCCTGCAGGCAGGAGGGAGGATTTTTTTCCTTTTTAAACTGCTATGCTAGTGATTATTCTCATATCTGGCACAAGCTGCTTTTAACAGCTTGCATCCAGTGGAGGGATAATATTTACCATGTGCAGTGCCTGTTGTGCACTGATGTGCAAATCTCTATAGCAGCCCTCCATGCAGCTGAAGAAATGGATGGGGGGAGGCTGTAAAACTCACCCCTGCATGCATCTCTGAGGCTCCAGTAGTTCCATAGACTGCTCCTACTGCACAGCTTGGTCCTTCCAGGGCTGCCTGTGCACACAAACCTGAAGCATGCTGAGCTCATTGGGAGCTTGCTGTGCAGCTACAGGCTGAGTCCACCTTTGCAGAGCACAACCATGCTGAACTTTCCCTCCTTGGCTCTTTTTTTTCCCTATTATTCCCACACTATTTGGTTTGTTTGCTTGGGGGTTTGGGGCTTTTTTTTAAATTTTATTTTATTTTTGTAATACCTTGAGTTTTTGTTTCAATTGCAAAGGGCAAATTTTTGTTTGGGACATTGCATTGCCATAGCTGGTGCATTCAGCTGTTCCCGGCAGCATCCTGCCATGTCCCACCGAAATGAGAACAGTACAGAGTCAAAGTACAAGGCTATTTTGGCCCCATGACCATCAGAAAGGCAAGGTGAGAGTGCACTGAATTCAACAAAGCCATGACATCTCTCTTACCAAAGCCCAAAGCTGCTGGAGGTTGAAATTTATGTTAATTATCTATTTATGGAATGCTTTGATATTCATCTCCGTAGGAATTTAGAGAGTGGAAATGCAGCCCAATATAGATACCTAATCAAAATTCAAAATACTTTTCTGTCTTCTGGCTGCAAAGGAGCCCCTGTGAAAGTAGTCCTGGACTGATAGTGATCACCAAAGAGCTGTAGGATCTCATTCACTTTCAAAGTAGCTACTCTAGATTGTCTGTGAAGAAATGAGAACAGCAGTACTTTTCTATAGCAGTTCCTGCTAAGGAAGTACCTTCATTAGCAAGCTTGTGGGATGTTTGGCGGTAAGAGAAGGGCATTTCCGAACTCTTGCATTCCTTTTTGCAGGTCTTGAAAGCCTCTCTTGAAATGAAATGTAAGTGCCATGGAGTTTCTGGGTCATGCTCTATCAAGACCTGTTGGAAAGGCCTTCAAGAACTGCGAGACATTGCATTGGACCTCAAAACCAAATATTTATCTGCCACCAAGGTTGTTCACCGGCCCATGGGCACACACAAATACCTTGTGCCAAAGGATATTGATATCAGGCCAGTTAAAGAGACAGAGCTGATTTACCTGCAGAGCTCACCCGATTTCTGCATGAAGAATGAAAAAGTGGGGTCACATGGGACCCAGGACAGGTGAGGACTTCTGCAGTGAGTGCTCACTGTATTCTGACCCCAAAGAGGAAAGGGCAAGAGGGAAACATGTATGAATAAGGGGCAGTCAAGGAGGTGACATATACATGCGGGTAAAGCACATCTCTAACATACGATATGGTTCATCAATGCCTAACCCTGTTAGTGGCGGCTGTGGCCAAGACAGGGCTTGCTGACACATTTGCCATTACACAATCAGGCACAGGATACATTTCAAAATTCCCTGGGCAGCTTATCTCCACAGGAACTTGTAAGGATCAAGCAGCTGCTTTATACTGTGTTGCGTCTCAGTAATTTCTTGCAGTCACTGCTGATTAGAAGAGTTGTTACTCTAAGGCTCCCGTAAGGAGGGAAATGTTAACCCAGTTAGAACCAGCATTCTTAGATTGCCTTAAAAAAAACACCCCAAAACTACAAAGATGATATTTAATTTTTTTCTTCTACTGCATATTAAAGGTCCAGACATGTTTATATTGCTTATGACTCTGCAGAGGAATTTCTTTATTGCATTAATATTAGAGATTAAAGGTCATTATGGCCAAGCCCAGTCTCCACTGGGCAGCATACTGTCCCCTTTCACAGGCAGCAGACATGCCTTTCTCTTCCCACCATCTGTTTAATTTCCTCCAAGACAAACTAATTCAACATTTCAACAATCTGAGCATCTCTAGGTTGGCAGACCCATCTGATCTCTCTAGAGCTGACCCATCAACAGCCAAAAAAGTGTGTGTTTCCAGAATTTTCCTAATTTTTGTTAGGTGGCTGCAATGGCTGGATTTCAACCTCTCTTGCTTGTTTAACTTTCTTTAGATAGTTCTCATAATTCTTCTTTGCTGTTTCTGTTGTTTCATGGTGGAGGCTCAGGCAAGTGGCAAGGAGTATGTGCCTGGCCTATTTTGGGATGCCTTCCTTTTAATGTAGTGGACATAGTGGTATTTGGATCTCTCCATTATGGTTCAGTGGAGAGAAGATTTTGCTGAAATGAAATTACCCAAATGCAGACAATATATGCATGTGGGGATGTGGCAGCTGGGGACATGGGTTAGTGGTAGGCTTGGCAGTGCTGTGGACTTGGTGACTTCAGAGGGCTTTTACAGCCTAAATGATTCTGTGATTTTGCATCAGCATGTAACTGGTAGAGCTGATCAGACAACTGAGTGAGATAAGACTGTCTTTTTTATCCCTGATGTTTTAGGACAGTTATTGTCCTCTATCCTCTGACATCAATGGCTGGACTGTTCTACAACAGCACTTACCTGACAGCTCTGTGGTGGGAACACCAGGCTGACCTTTATCGCCAATTCAGCAGTGGAGCATTAATTATCAAACAAAGATGTTTATGAGTCACTGAGAATAGCAGGGAAAAGGCATGTATTGAAACTGGTTTCTGAAAGAAAATGTCATCTGAGTGGAAGTGAAGTTTTTGTGGATTTGTATGGATTTTGACATATTTATGCCTTGAAAAAGACCTCTTTGATGTGCCTTTCTGTTTTGCAAAGAAAAAAATTGGTGAAGATTATTTGGAAATTAGTTTTATAGGAATTGCATTAAATGAACAGTTTTTTCAAAACAAAGTTGAATTCATTACAGATTTGCCACGTAAAACATTTTTCATGAGCTGAAATCCTTTCAAGGGACAGGGAAGTGTGACTTCTTCATCTAATCTTGTTTTACAGCAGATTTCAACTTTTTATTCCATCTAGGGATGAAAAATATGTCAAGGTCCTGAATGTTTTTTTTTTCCTTCTGAGGAAAGTAATATGTGTATTGCAGGCATCCGTTTATCCTGAGCTGGACAACAGCCATGATTGTGAACCTGCCAGCCAAGGGTCCACAGGAAGTGAGATTGAGTGACGATTTAGAAGACAAAGATAGTAAGGCAGGAGAGGATGACTTTCAAAAGGAACTTGTCAAAAAATACTCCTTATTTGCAGATGTGCAAGATGGCGATGGCCATGGAAGGGGAGGAGAGTGAGATAGTCCCGTGCTGAGCTTCAGGCATCACTCAGGCCAAGTTTTAAGGTCATGTGTGTTTGGGCTAATTTTCATTACAGAAGATGTGTAGGGTTTAAAAATTGGCATATGTTATACAAGCCATAGAAACTCCTTTCCTGAACTAAATTACTAGAGGAAATAAATGTAAAATACACACAGTGTGTTTGAAGATTGGTCCATGCTTCCTGGGGAGAGCTGGAAAAGGGAGGGGATCTTCCCTAGTCTCCTCCTCCCATGGATGCCTTTTTCTCTTTGCAATTTTTCTCTCTGCAATTTTTCTCTCATGATGAGGGCACCTAAATGCATTTTAAATGTGGTGGCTCTGTTTCAGCCTGCCACAGGGCTGCAGAGATAATGCCGAATTACAGGGATAAGGTAGGAGGAGCACAAAAGGAATGCTGTTAGAGAGAGGGCATGGCAAAATGTGGTTCATGCTTACTTCAGAAAGATGTCAGAATGCTCACATGGGAATAGCTCAAACATGTTTTTATTTTATGAGTCATGTCATGGAGGCATTTGAACATTTTATCTTTATGCACATCAAAATTTTCTGGAGGTAGATCCCGCTGTTTCCAAATAGTCTAGTTTTTAAGGCCAGATATGGCAATGAAGTAAAAAAAGAGGGTTTTTGTTGTGGTCCGTCATTTGGTCTACTCTCTCTTCAACCACCTTCCCATATCCTTTCTGGCCTTTTTCTGGGTGCAGAGGTCAGTCCATGCCTGGGCTGTTACAGTGCAGTCCCCTATGTCCACAGCCCAGGAGACTTTGATCTGGGCATCTTCAGTATTTTCCAGCCCTGCTTTCTGCCTCCGAAGGGATTTGGAGGGGGTAATATGCCATTAACACCCCCTTTTCCTGTTCCTTGATTAAAATATTCATATTGGTGCATTTTTGTGACAAAAAATGAGCAGTTTTGCAGCATATCCAGGGAAAGTCCTTTTCCTCCTCCCTCTCCCCAGGGTCTGGTTCTTGCTCATAGCATGCTGGAAACAGGATGGAGGTTGATGGTTAAGTTGCTTAGATGTGTTGGATTTTGCTGTATACTGTAGGAAACAGTACTGCACTGCCAGGTAGGTGGGAGGGATAATCTAATTGGTGATCCCTCTAATGTGAAGGATTATACTATGTAGACTTATTGTGTGTTTTTCAGGCAGGAAAGGGAATTACTTTGTAGATGAACCATATGAAAATCCGCTCAGAAAATGAGCCCCTGGTTACTCAGAAGCCTTTTAGAGCTCTTTCCTGAAAGGATTTTAAAGCCTTTTTCAGAACAAGCCTGAAACATTCTCTAAGACACTTTGCACTTTCTTAGCTTGTTGAAATTTAGAAATGGTTTGGAAATCTCCGTGCCTCCAAGTGCTCAGGGTATGTCTAGATTTCAAAGTCAGGGAGCTAAACTCAAACATGAGGCTTGAGGCCTCTTTGAAGGGTTGAAAAGCTGATTAAAGAGCTGATTTTTGCAACTGGTATCCAAGTCTCCTGCAAACAAGATTTACTGTCACACTGACTCCAGCCAAACTCTGTGTGCTTATATACCACCACTACATTTTCATGTCATAAAAATGGTTAGGAGAAAAATCTAAAGAAGCTGATCTGTGAAGCTGCAAGTAAAACTTTCAATACGACAAATCAACCACTGGGAAAAAAATGTAAATATTCTCCTTCTCAAAGATTTCTTGGACAAAAGCACTTTTTCATCTTTTAATTAAGTAGTTCAGTTGCTTCTGCCTGAAAAAAATCACTACCAGCTTAGAGTAAATGAAAAATAATGGCAGATTATAAAATCAAGATATCTTCTGTGAAAAAAGAAGCAAAAATATGAATCTTCTTTATAATTAGGGTGCAATGTATTGTGTTTCAAAGACTAATAAGGTCTCCTGAATGGATCCAAGGAAAGGGAAATTCTGCCATGCATGCAAAAGCATCCAGCCCCTGAAGCCTTGCAGAGATAACAGAGCTATTTATTACTGGTCTTTCCCAGAGTGGTCTTGGAATCAAGCCAGATGTGGGAAGGAGCTCTCTTAGGCTGCAGAAGTCAAGCTGCAACAAACAATGTGCTGCAGCTTGGCTGGGTTGATCAGTCACCACTCCTCAGTTGACTCACTGTTGCAAGGAATGTGGCCACTCTCTGGTGGCTGCTCCTTGCTCACATATCCTTTCTTTACCGCAATATAAAATATTAGTTACAAATGTCTTAGGCTGGTATGCTTTCTTGGATATGAACATACATGAAGTAGGCTGAGCATGCATCTGCTGCTCAGTTTTCAGTATACTGAGCAGTGGCAGCCCTTGATACCATTTCTTTCCTGCTACGCCAAAAAATACGCTTTGTATTGTGTGATAGTGTGGAGATTGTTCAGCCTGTGGAAGAGAAGGCTCTAGGGAGACCTTAAAGCCCCTTCCAGTGCCTAAAGGGGCTCCAAGAGAACTGAAGAGGGACTTGGGGTAAGTGCCTGGAGTGACAGGACAAGGGGGAATGGCTTCCCACTGCTAGAGAACAGGGTTAGAAGGGGTATTAGGAAGAAATTCTTCCCTGTGAGGGTGTTCACTGGAACAGGTTGTTTAGAGAAGTTGTGGCTGCCCCATCCCTGGAAGTGTTCCAGGCCATACTAGATGGGGCTTGGGACAACCAGTGGAAAGTGTCCCTACTCATGGCATGGAGGTTGGAACAGGCTGATCTTGGACTACATTGTCCCCCTGTACCAAGTACTGGTGAGGCTGCACTTCAAGTACCATGTTGTTGCCCTTACTCCAAGGCAGGCATTGAGGTGCTGGAGTGTGTCCAGAGAAGAGCTGTTTGAGGGGTCTGGAATATAAGTAATATAAGGAGTGACTGAGAGTACTGGCATTGTTGAGTCTGGAGAAGAGGAGGCTCAGGGGAAACATTACTACGCTCTACAACTTCCTGAAAGGAGATCATAATCAGGCCATGGTTGGTCTCTTCTCCCAGGAAACCAGCAACAGGACAAAAGGAAACGGCTCCAAGTAGCACTGAGGGAGGTTCAGGTTTGAGATAAAAAGATTTTCTTCAGTGATAGATTCATTAAGGATTGAAACAGGCTGCCTAGGGAAGTCACCAGGCCTGGAAGTGTTTAAAAAATGAGTGAACATGGCGCTTTGTGATATAGTTTAGTGGACTTGGTGGTATTGAGCCCAGGGTTGGACTTTATGATCTTGGAGATTTTTCCTGACCTTAATGATTCTATTCTATGATGCTATGATCTCCAAGGTTCCCTTCCAACTGAAACCACTCTGTGATTCTTTGCTTATGTAGGCAATGACGTTAGCAGAAGCATTCATATGTAGCTGAGAAAGAGTAGTAGTTATGGGTAGACAACAGCATTTGATGTTTGTTTTTTGTTACAGCTTCTTTTAGTTTCTGTTAGTGAGGGCACAGGATAAAATGAGCTTTGAGTAAGTTATAATGTGTTCAGTGATGGTCAGTTTTGGAAGAGTTATCAGATGCGCTACCATTTTTTTTTATGAGATCGAACAAATTCTGAATAAGAAATAGCAAAAAAATGCTTTTGTGAGTGTCCCAGAAGAACTGGAGGAAACCTGCTCTAGCTAAGGGTATCCTTGTACATAGCGGGGCAGGTGGACTAGATGGCCTTGGGTTGGAAGGTTCCTTCCAACCCAAACTATTCAATGATTTTATGAAAGTCAGAAAAAACATTAGCTTTTTGCTCCTTCCATCTTATTTAGATGTTATTCCTTCTTTCCCAGGGCAACACGCTTGCAGCTGGTGCCCATTTCAACAAGTAGGCCAGCTGTGCATTTTTTTTTTTATCTTAGTTAATGTGTGGGGAAGATTGAATTCTTTCTACTTTGAGAGACCTGAATTTGATCATAAAGTTTCCTGAACAGGTTTGTGAGTAATAATTTTTTTTGTAAAAATAATCATTTCACACAGTAAAATTGCAATGGATAATGAATCTAGCTCTCTTAAACATATTTAGTTCCTCTGCAACCAAATGGCATTTGAGTTAGAGAAAATTTGTTCTGGGAATGATTTTCCACAGACCTTGATCTTTTCAGGAGCAAGATTGAACTGACACCACCTAGGCTGTTACTGAAGCAGCAGTAAGACTACTTAAGAGCAGAGTTTCTCTACTCTGCTCTTAAAAGCAGTTTCCCTAAAGAACCTGTTCCAGGGTCTTACTATCCTCAGTGTTAGGCTTTTCTTAATCAAAATTTAAACTAAACATAATCTGAAATAAAACTAATAACTTCTTGTCCTCTTTCCTTGGCATATAAAGAACATTTTTTCTCTCCTCTTGTAGCGATAGTCTTTTATAGAGGGGAAGACACCGCTTTTAACATACGTCTCTAAATCAGTTCCTTCATTGTTTTCTACTTTCTGAGCTGCTCCTCTGGCTCCCCTGGGAACATTCCACATTTAGCCGAATCTTTCTCAAAGTGTGTTGCTTACTTTGCACTTTAATCCACTGTCACAAAATGTCCTCAACTCCTTCTTCCCTAGCATTATCCCCAAACTTTTAAGCTCACTCGCAACTCCTCATTAATGAAAATACAGGCTAGTTCCAGGATCCCTCTTGACATCTCTTCACTCACATATGCTGTTGATAACTCTTTCTCGTACAGTTGTTTAATGTCAGTCTCCAGTCATTCCTTGTGGATGAGAATGCAATTTAAAAGTAGATAAGATTCTGCCCTCAAAATCTTATATGAAGCTGTGACCTTGATGTATTTTTAGGAATACCCATTGTGTTATATATCTCCTGAAGGATTTTAATTATTTTTCTCTTTCTTTCTTTTATATACTGCTGCATTACTTGACATTACTAGAGCAAGGGGCACCAAAGAAATAAATAGGAATTTGATTTGAAAGAGAAAAAAACATTACACAGCAGTACTGTGTTCTGGGATTTGGGACTGCTGGAGCTCATGAAGGCAGATGGTTTCCCTGTGGTCAGAAAGGGCTGAGGGAATCACACAGTCAAGGGGATGAGATGTCAAGGAAGGAACATCCCTTCTATCATCTGTAATGCAACAGCCCAGGTACTGGTGGTGTATGACAAAAAGGACTACAGAAAGTGCTCAGATTTATGTTTTACTCCTGTAACAGCATCACCCTCATCCACTGGGAGATGCTCTGGGCCAGGAAGGCAGTTGCTGTGCCCCAAAATGACTTTCTTTATATCCTCATTAAAAAGTCCTTATCAATAGGACTGATAGAGTGAAGTTCCAGTGGGTATCTCGTCCCTGTCATCATATGTCGTAATTGTGGGTGACAGTACAGAGTTGGCCTCAGTTTGGATCCCAGGTGCCAGCTTTGCAACCAAAAATATGTATCCTTCTATCTGCTGATGTGACAGAGTAAATAGGGATTCACAATGAAGTTGTGTGACATTGCTAAGTTGGATTTCATCAATCTTAGAGGTCTTTTCCAACCAAAATAGTTCTATGATGTCTCCCTAGCTTTTAAAATTAAAACCCCTACTCTCCATCTCAGGGAAGACTCCTAGAAGTTCTGAGGTGTCTTTCACGACCTCTACTGAGGAGCCACCCCCATGATGAGGCTGTATGGTTTATTGCAGTGCTTCTGTGAATGACGGCTGGAAAGGGGACAGTCATATTGAGTGGGAGTTGTCCAGCCAACACTGCTGACCTTCTCCCTTCTTAAAGAAGAAAAAGCACTGTGACAATGTAAAAACAGTTTTTGAGCCAGAACTTTGGCTGGGATTACAGCTGAAGTATAAATTCTCAACAGTCTTCCAAGTGCTTCTAGAGGTTACGGTGTTCTATTACAATGCAATCGCTTGCCTTCATGTTTTCTCTTTAAGGCTCAGAAGGAGGTCATTTCTCTGAGTTGCTGGAATTGTGCTGGACCAGGCCCAAAACAAATGAGATTGAACTTAACCCATCAGTGGGGAGCCTGGTGAGATCACAGGCGTAGGCTCTGAAAGCTGATGTTCAGGGCCGCTTCTGTGGGTAAACTCTGGTCTTTGGAGCTCTTTGTCTTCCCCCACTGGCTGAGAAACTATCTGCTTCATCTTGTTTAATGAAAAATTAATCTAACTGATATCCAGGGCTATGCTTTAAGACAGAAAACAAAATCTCTGCTTAGTGGCATTGTCAGGAAAGTTTTCTAGAAGCCCATATAGGTTTATAATGGGATCTAAACTTTGTTTTGGCTATTCAACCCACCCATTCTGAATGTCTCCGTTTCCTGATATCAAAGTGAGGGAAGCTTGAGGATTTATTTAATAAGATAATAAGATTTTTCCTTTTTCCTTTCTTTGTTTCAGGCTGTGGGCATTGGGGAAGGTATATGGGAAGGAAGGCATATCNACAGGAGTGGATGGAGGGAAAGAGAGAAAGAGAGAATCCCAGGTCCCAGTACAGCAGGTAGAAGAGTTTTGCTTTCTATTTGAATGGGGTAATTATCACTGTTGTATTCTTTGTATGTTTGGGGAGTGAATGTCCTCAGTGGTGAGCTGGAGTCAGAGTGGACCCGTATTCCTTTTCTTGGCCATTTTAGTGAGCCCCCAGCATGAAGTGACATGGATGCACTGCACATCCCTCACCATGCTTCTGCAGAGTCCTCATCCTCCCTAGGTGAACCTCCAGAAAACAACATTTCCATCCACTAGCAAAGCTGAGTAAGCTTGACAAATACCCTCCTCTCTTCTAATGTCAACACACCTATATTTAAACCTTTGCTCTGAATACTTAATGCATTTATTAATACATTTATGAGGAGTCATTTGGAGGTTTCTTGTGGAGGGGCCCCAGCTCACAGGGGCACTAACAAGGCCTTTGGTTCAGCGTTAGGCAAACACATTCAGTCTGGCTGCACACTTCAGCTTTGGTAGAGGGTTTAAAAGGTTTGTAAATATTTACACACACTCCTGAATGACATGAGTTGGGGGGACCTTTAAACACTGAACCTGGAGAGGAATGTGAATCAGAATAACAAACAGGAGGCAGAAAAACTTAAAGGAAGCAAGAACAAAACCTCAACACTTCACTAATTCCATAACTTCTTGTAAAGCGTTACCTCATGAGCAATTCCTATAATTCTCATGGATTTGTTTTCATCTATTAACAGTTGCTTAGCTCAAGGGTCCAACTTATGCTCCTCTCTCCTCTTCCTGCCCCAAAGCAGCCTTAGAGTGTTTCTGTCCAAAATAGACACAATATAGCCACACAGAATAAGATTTAGAAGAAAGTCAGCAATTACCCCACTCAATAAACCATCTTTCTTACAGTAGTTTCAAAACTCCATCAAGTTCACAGCCCCATGGTGTTGGGTACATACCAAAAAAGTCCAAGCATCTGACCAAATATGAACACTTCCCTCCTGGGTTGTCTTTACAGTCTGTGGAGAAATGGTGTCTCTAGGACATCATTCATCACATTCAAAATTCAATGCCTGGTGCATTTTCATGTCCAGTGAATATTGGAGTATTTTAGGAAATGGGATAGAAGTTTTTTGAGGACAGATGTGAAATGGTAATCAATGGATCAATGAAAGAGATTCCTCAATTCAGGAATTGCTTCTGAAAACCTCAAGCCATTCACTGGCAAGCAGACAAAATGAGGGAACCCAACACAATAGCTGATTTATCCCACTGAGTCTGTCTTTAATTAAAAACAGAAGCAAAACAAGCAGTGAAAGTCTGTGTGATATTTAGTGACTTGTCATCCTACCCTGTGCTCCTGCCACACTTCCTGTTCCTAGGTCAGGACTCAGGGTGTTTTGGGGCCAACCACCCAGCTGCTCATGCCGTGTTGGGAGAAAATCAAAAGGAAAAAGGTGCACAGTGCAGCCCTGCTAGTATTGATTGTGACTTCCATGATATGATCAGTGCGGCATAGTGGCTGTAACAGCCTGCTCAGGATTCTTCTCAGCCTGGGATCTTCATCATGGAGCCTGTTCAAATACTATCTGGCTGTAGGGTTCCTCCTTTGCCCTTTTCAGGTTAGGCACTGGTGGACAAATACCAGTGTTTGTTCTTTAGGGTGTCACTTTCTTCCAGCTCCTTTCAGACAGTTTTACAGCCTGTCTGGGAACATAGATTGTTTGAAATGATTAGTTCTTGTTGTGGAGGTATCCCAATAGCTTTGCTTGTCTGCTCGTGTGGTAGCAGCCTGGCCTAGCGGACAGGCAGCCTGGATGCTGCCAGGCCCAAACTGAGAGTCAGAACAGGAGTTTAATGTTTTTTTGGGTGTCATAGCAGGTGGTGTGATTGCAGCCTGGGGCTTCCCTGCCACCCTTGCAGGTGTAGGGGGCTGCTGACTGGGTGCTCACTGTGCTGGCTTCACCCAGTGCCTTGCAGAGCTGTCAGGCCCAGCAACACCACACAGCAGTAGTTTGAGAAACCCTACAGGAATTTGCACTTGCTCACAGCATTTTCCTTCTTCCAGACAATGCTACAAGACTTCCAATGGGAGTGACAGCTGCGACTTGATGTGCTGTGGCAGAGGCTACAACCCGTACATGGACAAAGTGGTGGAGCGTTGCCACTGCAAATATCACTGGTGCTGCTATGTAACCTGTAAAAAGTGCGAGAGGACTGTCGAGAGATACGTGTGCAAATGAAAACCCTGCTCTGCCCACCTGGGAGCTAAGACAGCAGCGGCACCCCAGCACTATTCAGAGAAAACATTTCCTTAACTAGACATCATTTATCTTGTAAAGACATAGACTTGAGGAGAGATGGTAGGATGAAAAGCAAGTCATACCAGTAAAAATAAGAATGTTAAAAAACCTCCCAAAAAGCAACAAACCCACAAATGTTTCCCTCCACCAATAAATCACTCTCTGAGAAGACCAAATGTCATTTGGGATGGTATCTTCTTCCAAAATATTTCCTGTGGTTGCAATGATACCCAGCCATCAAGTGCCTTAGTATTCTGAGAAATAAATATAGACACTTTCTCTGAAGGAAAAAAAAAACAACCTTTTTTTTACAGTCACTAAGGCTCACACCTGCCAATGCCTTCTAGCACAGGTACTGAGTCTTCATTAGGACCATCCCAGAAGGAAAAATGCTACAACTTTTCAGCAGTAACTGCCTTTGTTGCCAAAGACTTAATTTTCAGCAGGGAATCATCCACTCTGAGTGATAAAAGTGGAAATATGTCAGGTCAATCCCCTGAAACAAACTAATTTTAATCTTTCTTTTACACAGGTCTGCAACTTTGAGCTTATTCCTGAATGAAAATATATGCTTGATTTGTCCAGGCTGGACAAAATTCAGCCATGAAAAAAATCCCCTGGAATCCTGGAGGCAGTGAGAATAGGGTAGGCTGAGGACTTTATGGGGTCCACAAGACAGTAGCGGAGCCATTAAGATAAAATAACAAAGTGAAATTCAAGTCCAGTGGGAAAGTAAAGAAAAAAAGCAAGCTCCTGCTCTTGACCTCTTTGCCCTTTGGATGTGATACCTTTAGTCACTGACATTCTTCCACATTGACCCATCAGGTCCTTGGGGAAATATGCCACTGTCTTTTTCCCCCACAAAACTATTGGTCCAACCTCAGGAAACTGCAGAGTGGAGCGGTCCCAGCTGTAAGGAGTACAGCCATGGAAGTCAGCAGCTATTCACAGCAGGAAGGAATGGGAATATGTCAGTCCTTCAGGTGGCCCTGCCCTGACACAGCAGAGAACCACTATCTGTGGCTGTACATATTTTCTTTTGTATGTAGATACACAGAAATATTTATATCTTGTGCTTTCATCTACTTTACTTCCTACATAAATATATCCCTATATTATAAACAAGCATTAACAATAATATGAAATAAATTCTGAAGTTACTGTTGCAACAGCAAAATGTTAGATTATTGTTTCAGTCTTCTACTTGAAAAGCAATTCTGATTTTCCTCCCAAGGATGGGAAAAGACCATGGTTTGAGGCACTCACTGGCATAGGATATATAAGTTTCTTTATTCCCTGCCTCCCCAGCCTCTTAATTTTGAGCAGAATTACTCAAGATACAGTCAAGACAACGAAACAGAACACTTGGAGAAAGGAAGACTCACCATTGCTGTTTCCTTTTTTTATTGTCTATCACTTTCATTGGTAAAATTTCCTAGTGCCCCTGAGAAGCTTAATAACAAATATGATTCATACATCTCATGTCATGAGTAATTGGCTTCTGGCTCCTGCATATGGAGAGGAGTTGCTGTGCAGGGGAGGTTTTAACATAGCCTAGGCTCCCTTATTTGCTTTTTTGGTTGGTTTTGTTTATTGTTTTGTTTGTTTGGGGTTTTTGTGGTTTTGTTTGGTTTTGTTAGTGTGTTTTTGTTTGTTTTGTTTGGTGAGTTGGCTTGGGGTTTTGGGAGGGATTTTTTGTTTTGTTCTTTTTAGTGGTGTTTGAAAAGACAGGTGTCTGCTAAGGAAGGCAAGAGCCTCCCTTGAAATGGAAAATGTAAACCCCCTCCCTCTGAATTACTAGAATTTTGAAATTAAGGGGTTCTCAGGCAAATATATGGGAGTAGGAATAACAGTTCTTTATAAGGGACGAAAATAAAAATAAAATTAAAAATGCAGTAATACAAAACAACACTGACAGTCAGAATATGACCTGACACCCTGTTGGTCAGGGTGTTGGTAGCAGTCCAGTTGAATGGTGGCTGCAGTCCTCCTGGAGTGACAGATGTGGTTCTGCTGAAGCAGTGATCCTGTAGGGTGCAGTTTTCCTCTGAAGGTCCAGTGGTAGTGCAGATGGGCTTAGTCTTCCTCTGGGAATCCAGTAGGAAAAGGCTGGCTCTGGTGTTCCAAATATCTGATTATATCCAGGTAGGAATGCTTGGCCCCTCCCCCTAGGTGAAGCATCTCACAATGGGATGATGTAATTTTATCAGTCATGCAGTGACACTCAATGGCCCATTAACAGAAGATATCTCCCCAGAGGGAGGACTGGTTGTGGAAGAGATAAAGAAAACTGCCCAATTAACAGAAGATAACTGCTGCACCTCTAACAGATGGGAATAGAATATACATACCCCCACCCACATCTTGCAACCCAGGACAAGTGGTCATCCAGCCCTGTGTACTGATTATGAAAAATGATGTTGGAGAAGGATGCTGCTCCAGGAGCAGATGGCAGCAGAGCTTCTGATGTCTTTCAGATCATTCTTGGGCACCCCAACTCCATGCAAAATGCTGTAAGCGGCCAAAAAATCACTCCTACACAAATGAAGAGGGATTCTGTCACTTTCCTAGGGGGAAATATGTCAGTAACACTGCAATCCTTCTCCAAATACTTTTTTTCCCCACTCAGCCACTCCCTAGGGGCAACTGTCTCTGACATGTCCTTGAGCAGCCCTGGGGAATTGAAGGAGAAAAGCATTATGTGCTATAAGAGCAATATTAGAGGTATTTTGTTCTCTTCAGCTACTTTGCTTTGCTGCAATGGGTTTGTTCTCCTTGCCTTCTTCCCTCCCCCAGTTACAAGCAGGCAAAAAAAAAGCCCTTTCATAGTTTGAGAGTGGTTTGTGTTATTGTCACCCCATAAAAGCTGATGGGCTAAAATGTCTCTGCAGTGTTTTGTGATGAGTGGTAGGTGTCTTTAGGCTGACATGCAGACAGGCTGGTGGCACAAATCCCACTGCTCTCCAATGCCAGAATTTGGCTTCATTTGATATGTAAAGAAACAATCTACTCTCATTCTTTTAAGGAATTTTATTTTTATTTCCAGTTTCTGATGAAGCCAACAAGGCATGGATGTTCTGACTGAAGAAAAATTTGAGCATTTCAATGCCATTCTGCAATGACTCTTTTTCTTGATGCCTTGCTGTTGAGTCTTTCTGCATGGTGAAAAAGGAAGAATGGTCTATACATCTACTGTTTTCAGCTGCATTTCGCTCCTCCCATGTCAGACCTGTGATCCTTAACTGGCTTTCTCATGTCAGAAGAAATCATCACCTGGAATTAAAAGAAGTGAGTAAACCAATTAGGCATCTGCAGGTCCATCAGGTGGGAAATAAACCCACAGCAGAACTTTAGCCACGCTGGTAACTCACACTTTGTAATCTCATGTCACAGATGTCTGTTACTGAAGATGCTCACCTGAAATGGCTGAATTGTTTGGCGTTTTGCAGTTTGGGGCAACCACGTTCAAAATCTCTGCTGGCTTCGCTAGATAATCCATCATGGGCTTCATCTGAACTTCGCTTCTTTGACAAGAGAGTCTGTGTGGTCCCAGCCCATGTCTTAGGCTGTTAGTCGATGAATTAACACTGTTACATTGCTTTTGCCGTAACTTTTAAATTTCAGTGCCCTTTTCTTCTCTGGAGCAGCTGCACACTGTATTAGGAGTGTGCGCAAGGTGATTACCTTCCTAAGATGAGAGTCATGCACAGGGCAAGGTCTGATAAACTGCAGCCTACTTTGTTACACAGGCCTGCTTCATCCAGCAAACTAGGGTCATCTCATCAGTTTGATGGCTTTAAGCTGAAATGAGGTAGGTTTAGATTAGATGTTAGGAAGAAATTTATCCCTGTGAGGGTGATGAAGCCCTGGCACAGATTGGCCAGAGAGGCTGTGGCTGTCTCATCCCTGGAAGTGTCGGAGGTCAGGTGGGACAGGGCTTGGAGCAACCTGGTCTAGAGGAAAGTGTCCCTGCCCATGGCAGGGGGTTGGAACAAGATGAGCTTCTAAGATCCCTTCCACCCCAAACCATTCTGGGATTCTATGATCTCTGGATGCTCTGGCATTTCCAATTTTTTTCAGAAAATGTCTTTCTATGAGCCATAGACAGTACTTTCTGTTTTCCTTTACTTTTAATAAGAACTAGGAATAAAGAGAGTACCTATAACACAAGGTAATACTGGCAGAACCGCTCATAGTGCAACTTTCTCCTTGCAACCTCCATGCTTCACTCCTTGTACCAGCAGCAAAGCGCAGAGAGGCCAGAAGAGAAAAGTGTGACATCTCTCAATTTCAATTATTGATACAATAGGGATCCAAAACAGAATGGCCAAGTTATTTTTACAGTCTAGAGGAAGGTGTTCTTACCCATGACAGGGGGTTGGAACTGGATGATCTTCAAGATCCATTCCAACCCAAATCATTCTATGACTCTATAATTTTTAGTGCATGTGCTATGTGAAAGATATTTGGGAGAACATTTGTCATAAACCAGCTTTGCAAGGAAAATACATCCCTCCTTCCCTTTCTCAGGCCTTGAGCAAGCAGTTTTCAAGGCTTTGCTCTGAAACACTGAGATTCTTCAGCTACTGCAGAAAATGGCTTTAATTACTGTGAATGTCTTTGTCAGGTGATGCTGTAGTTCCCTTCTTATAACATGTCTTACCACATCCCAACAGCTGATATAATTTGGCCCAGCTCCATGTCATCTACACAGTACTGTTGATTTACACTAGCTGGCAAAATACATCTGATTTATTCCCACAAACACTATTATTTCACAGCTTTACGCTATCACCCCGATGGAAATAGCCAAGCTATTCTGAAGGGTATTATGCTGGTGGCCTTGTAGTATTCATTAATTTGAAAAAAAAAAATCTATGATTTAATAAAAGAGTTTGGACTTAATGCTATTTTCAAATCTGAGGTTTTAGACCCTGTATACATCTGGCTGGCTTTGTATTTTTTGATTAATCCCCCCCATCCTTACCCCTTCCAGTTTTATATCATATATGTTTCTCCATAAAGTAGGCAAATGCCATTCATTATAAAAAACTCCTATCTGGTTGTGGATCTTATTCTACAAAAATAGAAAGTATCTTAATTATACTAAAGCAGGCAGCCCACAATATTTCACATGCAGCTAGAAAAGCCTTTGGTGAGGGGAAGGGGAGTGAGGGAAGAAGAAAACAATCTGAATACAATTAGCAGTGTCTCTGTCAGGAAAGTGATAAAAGAGTCTCTGAGGGACCATCTCTCTTCCTGCTAGAAAACAGATCCCTGTAGACAACCATTATCATCCTCCAAGTGAGATATACTTGTGCTGCCCAGCTCTGGGCTACCTTTTTGGGGAAGGTGCTGGAAGGAGGCTCTAGAGATACTTGGGAATATAGGGAACAAGAGGAAAATTTCAGGAATCTATTGTTGTTAGACCTCTATCCTGTGAAAAAGTATTTGCCTTTCCCTGCATCAGACAAGGGGTAGTGAAACACCATTGTTTTTGTTCCCAAGAGCAGATCAGAGCTATAACAGGCCTGACTTTCTCCTTTGCAAGGGAGATGGAGCAGAAAACAAGATTTGGGAGAGGGGGAGAAAGAACAGGAAACTTAAAATCCACCTGAGATTAATGATTTTAACATGTACAACATGTTTTGTTTTGTTTTCCTCTCAGGACCAGTTTCATCAGTCAGAGTTTGATTAAATATCTCAGCAGAGCTATGGTTTATTCATCTAAAGAAAAAATTACTCTCTGTTCATGGAAGCAGCATTAGCTGTGTTTTCTAATTGTGAGAGCAACAACAATAATAAAATAGTAACAATAGAATACATTGTGGATTGTTTTTATTTCCTCTTTTGTTAGGAATAAGTGGACAGAATTTTGTCTGTATTGTAAATTAAATGAGTTTTAAATTTTAAAGATCCTTTCTGGGCTGTGTGGAAAGTTTTCTTTTTTTTTTTTTTTTTTTTTTTTTCTCTTTTAAGTGGAATTTTTCAATATATTTAGCAGAACCACATTGGCTTGAAATTTTTCATAAGGTAGAAGAGGGTATCATGTAACTACACAACTGCAGGAACTGGGATATAAAGGGACATGCTGCTAGGGCTACAGACCTTAGGAGAAAGCCACCTTAATGCTATTTTCATAAATTCATAGATTCATAAAATAGCACCAGAACTCTTGTGCTTCTGTCAATGTAATGACAAGCTTCACACCTAAAAATTTTCATTGGTTGACTTACTCTGTGAAGTTTACCCACTTGCATGACACAGCAACAACTCAAACAGGGATGGCTCATGCGCTTAAGGCCAAAGGTGTGTCTAAGAGTTCTCCTGAATTAGGGCCAAAGCACTGAAAAGCTTGGATAATCAAATCTTATAAATGCCAGTTATCAATAGATCTCTATAAGTGGTAACTGCTGACAAATGGGCTTTCAAAAATAGAGACCCATGTTTCTTTCAGATTTCCTAATTTGCTCAGTCTGGGATGAGGTCTGGAGTGTTGCTCAGTGGTGATGAATGATGAACTGGAATGAAGGTGGAACTCTAAAAATTAATCCAGGTAAAGTTGGGTGCTCACAATCCTGTGTTTGTCTGAAGCTCTAGGATGTGTGACAGTGTAATTTCAACATCCTTGAGGATTGGCTGCTTTCTCAAAATTCATGCTGTATTTCAGAGGAAAGAGGGATTTAGGATTCATTATTCTAAGAGGCATCCTTCCTTCTCCGTTGTTTCTCATCCTAAATTTCACGTTTAAAATTATACTAAAATAGTTTGAAATTTAGGATAAGATGCTGTAATCTGTGTCATTATGAAAGCCATTAATAACAGCAACTGTGTCATCATCAAAGGAAACCAACTGGTAGGCATATTCCAAATCATAGAGTGGTTTGGGTTGGAAGGGACCTTAAAGCTCATCTCATTCCAAACCCCTGCCATGGGCAGGAACACCTTCCACTAGAACAGGTTGCTTCGAGCCCATCCAACCTGGCCTTGAACACTTCCAGGGATGGGACAGCCACAGCTTCTCTGGGCAACCTGTGCCAGTGTCAGTCAAATACCCCCCGGTCAGTGAGGTCCATCATGCACACAGGGATCCCAAACTTTCTCTGCTGCCTGCAGATACTGAAAACACGCACTTCCTGCAGCTACTTTCTACTCAAGATGCAATTAATTTTACAAAGTGCTGCAGATGTCGACCAGGGTTAGGCTTGGGCAGGAAAACTGTTTTCTTTTCTAAACATCTGCTCTGCTCAGGGCTGCTCTCCTCATACAACTCAGACAGAGTAAAACTCCACCTTAGTGCTCACCTCTGCAGGTGCTTCCTTCCTTGCTGCCAGCACTTTGTGAGCTGTGGGGGAGTGTGAGTTGGAAGTACCTTTGCTTTTGAGGGAAGTGGGAGATGACAGCAAGCAACTCCTTGTGCATCCACACTTGAGAAGCAGCTCTTGGGCATGACATAAAATCGTTGAGATGACACCTGCAAAGAATGGCCTGATTTAAGACAGCAATAACTCCCCAGCTCACCCTGACTCCCACACACAGCTTTTCCTCCACTGGATGGAAGACTCCTTTCAGCAGTTTGCAGTGAAGCATCTGGTGCCATTTGAGGCACTTCAGAGTGACCTTGTCCTTGTGAGAATTCTCTGCCCACCAGGGCTGGAAGAGGAACACCCATGGGCACTTCAAGTAGTACTGACATTTCAGCAATTAAATTGCACCCCTGCATCTGGTGATGTAAGGACTTGAGGACAGTTTCTTCCCTACACAGTACTGGTCCCAAAGGCTCTTCCAGGTCTACCATGAACCAACAAACTGGATGACACTCAAAAATTAGCTGTGCAAAGCCATCAGGCTCATTCTGCCTCATAAGTGCTATTGCCACCCGTAGACCAGGTCTGACCTCCAGATGTTATAAGCTCCAAATCACCAAGAGGGGCTTCTGAGTTAAATAGGACCTTAGTATAAAGTCGCAAGTTGTTGAATGAACTGCCCCAGCAGGAATTCATTGGGCAGGTTTTGGAGCAAGCTGTTCTCAGCTCTCTGCAATAAAGATATTTTCAGAGTGTAGAAATTTGGAATGCCTCCAAAGAGGGGATTGGGATAAGATGAATTATGTCTATTGGGAGTTAGTGCGACCCTTTTCATGGTAGTAGATATCCATTGAGCAGATGTTGCAGGTCACGTGGGGCTTGTCCTTAGCCTGATGCTTGTCATAGGGGTCCCTTTGTTTTGATGTTTGGTTTTGTTATAAACCAAGCTAATTAGTTATTAAGTATAGCTGGACTATTAGCATCAAAGAATGGGCCTATATAACTCCCATACTCAAAATTATTACAGCTGGTATCTATTATGTTACATAAATTGCTTAGTGACACTTCCAAATTAAACAATGAAACTCAATGAATTAAACCAAACATTGTAAATATGTGAATTTAGCTGGGTAGACTTACATTTTCCTTTTCTCTTCATTAGAGGGAACATTTTCATCTTGGGATTTGCACAGAATTCCAAAGAAACAAAAAAAAAAGTTACTTCTCACGGAGTTTGTAAAGAAAATCAAACCATTCAAACACACTGCCCACTTCACAGTTGTAATCAAATGTCAGACTCAAGGCCCTTGAATTTGACTTGTAGTGATAATTGCACTGGTACAAACTAACTTTCCCCCCCCCAACCATTAAGGAAGATATTTCAGATAATAAAACATAAACAAAGACATTTCAAAGAACAAAATGAATGCGATACATTGACTGTGACATGAACACTGAATTGCTGGCAGAGGATTACTCCTTGCAAAATATTTTCCATTACTCTATATCATCTGGTAATAGCCTAAGTGCCCAAGCTTACCTTCAGGATATTTTGATAAACTGAGAGATCTTCCTGCGTAGGAAGACACTGACCATTCTTTCAATATCATGCTTTACTCTTCAAAATGATCTTAGCCAGTGTAATGAGATTGATCTTCTTTCCTTTAGATATCTTGCTGGTGTTTCTGAACATTTCTGTCAGTGGTGTGTGTACTGGATGAAATACATGAGAATAAAGGAATCCTGAAGAATCATAATATACTCCAAAGGCAAAAAACCCCACAGATGTCAAGGGTTGATATATTCCAAAGTGCCTTTTAGACACCTAAATTCAGTAGTGAGAATTGAGTCCCATGATTTATATTTTGGCTTGGTTTAATCCAGAACAAGTATTCTTTCCCAGTTTTATAACTAATACAGATGTATAAATAGGCTAGATATAAAGAAATTTGGAATGGGAATTCACCAACATTTTTATTAAATAATACTCACACCCTCTTTTAGCATAACCAAATGTTAGTCCACAGATATTGAATCCCATCCATTTTCTCCTTCTGCACCATATCCCACATATTTTCAAGAACTCTCATGCAGGGAGGTACCTAGAGTGAGAATCATCTCATCTTGGAGACCCATACGTGAGCTGACCCAGCACTGCCTCCATGATGGATGGGTGCAAGGAAGAGATGAACTGGCTGTGCTTCCTCTGCCATTCTACATTTTAGCCCAGGCTGGAGCAGGAGCACATGATTTGTGTTTTAGCTGGCTTGCCTCTGAGATCTCACCAACCTCACCAAGTTCTGGGTGACAATTGAACCCAGGACTGGTTCTACTGGGTTTTATGTTAAGGGGCTTTTCTCTGTTCTAGCTGAGGGTAGGTAATGGAGTTATGTTAGAAATACAGTGGAGGGGGATTTATGTTTATCATCAGCATGTAACTATGACTAACACAAAAAAGATTAAAGCAATAAAGCCCAAAATAGAACATCTTGCAGTTTTCAGGGTTTTTTTTAAGGCCCAAGTTTTCAACTAGGATTTCCCTTGACAGGATAAAGTACATTTTAAAGCTCAGCTTCTTAATGGGCTACATCTGCTTAATGTAATTTTGCATCTGAACTGTGTGTCTTGTCAGACACAGGCACAGTCAGAGCTGCATTCATCAGTACTCACTTTCCCTGGAATCAGATAAACTCAGCCCAATAAATTAGTTTTACTGCTCTTGGTATCACCCTGTTATCATTGTGAGTTATTCAGTCTGGGGTTCCCAAACTTTCCCATTCTTTCACAATGAAAGGAACTGAACTCTCAAAATATATAAATTAGTTTCTCTCACTTTTTCTTTCTGTCTTTCCTTATTTTCTTCCATTTTCTTTCTTCTGCTCTCTCTTGCTCTTCCTGGCTTTTTTCCCTTGCATTCTCTCTCTTTCCATCAAAAGGCTATATAAAGAAATTCACAGTTACACTTCTATAAAGTCTAGCCTTCTGCTGAAAGATAAGCTATTTAATTAGGCAGTTATGACCTACCTCTCAGTGTAAACCAGAAGCAATGATTTATACCTGCTGAACATAGGAATTCTGGTACTTAATAAAATTGGTAGCAGATTTTTGAGGGCCTGTCTTGTAAAGTGCATTGGACTATGTATTATATTAGCTAGAAGAACATTTTGTAAAAATACAGTTGTATTCTATGCCGTGATTTTTTTTCTTTTCCCCTATCCTTTATGTTCCCACATTGTTTGCATGATTAAAAAAGTGAAAAGATGGACCTGTCTTTGCAGAACAGACAGGAGCTGGGTAATGGCCTGAGTTCCCTCCTACATAATGGCCAAGCTGAGGTGCTGAATATCCCATACAAGGCATTGACAACTGGAAGGCCCACTGGGCCTCCAGAGGCATCTGGAACTGTGATGGATGCAGCCCACAGGATGGATATTTAGGTGGTAAGAAGGTGGAAATACATGTCCAACCATCATATGAAAGGATGGGAAGGACAGTATAGTATGAAGGAAAATTCCTTCATAATTATTATGAAGGAATAGCATTTGGGGTATTTAATTTTCTCACAAAATTGATGGATCGGTCCATGGGACAAATGAATTCAAGGAGTGAGAATCAATACATGTACCATCTGAGAACCCATGAGAATTTTCTGCTCCTCTCATGGGGTAAGCTTAGGCCTGGCAGAGAGTTAGAAAAGGAAAGAACTCTCAGGAGTGGCGATATCCTAAATCTCCCAGCAAACTTGGCCAGAGTTTGCCTCTCAGAGCCGGGAGCTGTAGGAGAGATGGCAAGTTCTAGTAAGTTAGCAGAACTACATTTTGGACCCAATTTGCTAAGGATATGAGTATTTTTTAACATTCTTCTTCCATCTTCATGAATGTGAAATGTTTCTCCAACCTCCGTCCTTTCAGACGCTGCCTTTTCTCCATGTCCGGTTCCAGCAAACTTTGGCAGTGAGTTGAGGTTTCAAGAACATCCAAGGTGGACAATATCCTATCTGCCTAGATGTGCTAGCTCTGTCATTGAGCTAGTTCATCCTGGATTCCCTTTAGAAATTGGCATCAAGGACATGTTTCATCCTTGTGTAAAATAGCCCTTCTCTGATTAAGGTAGCCCACTACCAGAGAAGTTCGGCTTTAGTCTTCTAAATGATCAATTATATTTGGGATAGAAAAAGAAATTGTATTCCTTGTGGAGCTAGGAGAATTAACTTCATTATTTGAATTAATTTAGTGATAATAATCCCAAATTCTTGGACCTGATAAACTCAGAAAATTCTGGCTAAGTCACCTTTGAAACACGCTAAATGTCTGGGCATAGGAAGTCAAAGAGAGGCATTTCTCTGAAACACCAATTAATTTTCCTGCTATCCTTTATGCTTGGTTACAACCAGGACTTCAAAAGAATGTGCTTGAGAGTGGAAAACCATAATATCCTTTAAATATGGTGTCCCAGCTATGGCTGAACTTTCTGTTTGGACATTGACCAAGCTGCTGGGCTTAAATCCCAGTTCTGGAACTACCAGATTGACTACATTATTCTCACTTGCAGAAACCCCATCAGACTGTTTCTACCAAAACAGGTCTGTTGGTCATGGAATGTGTGAGCTGTTAATGGGACACTGTGTTCCAGTCACAGGTGTCATGTTCCTTTGGGTATGCATCCCAGCTTCTACTGTACTTGTTTTTAAGCTTCCCTGGATCAGAGAAAGAGGGAAAGGTCTACTGGAGACATGGCCTTGCAAGCAGGTGGAGCAAGGCCAGATAGGCATGCCTAAATGAGGCATCTCAGCATCACAGCAACCTGAAGTGTTTCACAGGGGAATGTCTCAGTCCAGCCAACAGGCACTGCCAAAGAGAGTGACATGTGTTTGAAATCACACTTCTTTTTTAAACTCCAGTGCCTGTGCATAGCCCCAAGACACCTGCATCTTTGGCTGCCTTTGACTAGTAAATAAACCAGGCCGGGTCCTGTTCACTGGCAGCCCATGGCAAGTGGCACAGCAGAACTTTAAACCAGATGGGTTTTATCACCTAAACAGATTACTTCACCCCTACTGCATTTTGTCAATGATCCTTGCCCTTTGCTAGTATCCAACATGCCTGGATGTTGTCTGGGACTCACTAGCACTCAGCCATGATAGGGAGTAAGCTAAGATTTAAGCAGTCTATGTGGTCATGGAACAGAGCTGGAGACATTGTTCTGGCTCTAGCTGCCTCTTTAATACAGACATAGCCTTGGAAGCTTAAAGCATTTTCTAACCCTTTGATTTCCCTTTCCTGAAATTGTACATTCTCCCCTTGGGCTCCTGTCACCTTCTTATATCCCAATAGATGCTGGCTAAAGGCTTAACTACTTTGTGTGTCCTGAACCTGTCACCCAACAGCTTTATATGTTGTCCCTCAGTCCTCCTTCAACAAGAGAAGGTTCTTGTACTGAAGCAGATGCCTCTTCATCCCTCCTGGATGTCCTTCCCAGGCATCCTCTAATTTTCATGTAGCTATCACCCTTATAATCCTGAAGGATGCATAACAGAGTGTCTTGGTTTGAAAAGACAGGTGTCTGCTAAGGAAGGCAGGACCCTCCCCTGAAATGAAAAATGTAAACCCCCTCCCTCCAAATTACCACAATTTTGTAATTAAAAGGCTCTCAGGCAAAGATATGGGAATAGGAATAACAGTTCTTTACTAGGGAAACTGAAAAAATACCAATATAATTAGTACAAACAAAACCACTGACAGAGTCAGAATACCACCTGACACCCTGAGGGGTCAGGGTGTTGATAACAGTCCAGTTGAATGGTGGCTGCAGTCCTCCTGCAGTGGCAGATCTGGTTCTGCTGAAGCAGTGATCCTGTAGAAGGTTCACTTTCAGGTTTCCTCTGAAAGTCCACTGGTGGAGTAGATGGGCCTGGTCTTCCTCTGGGAATCCAGTGGAGAAGAGGCTGCCCTGGTATCCCAAAATCTCTGATTATAGCCAGGTAGGAATGTCTGGCTCCTCCCCCTGGGTGGAGCATCTCACAATGGGACGATGTAATTTTTATCAGTCATGCAGTGAGGCTCAATAGCCCATTAACAGAACATATCTCCCCGGAGGGAGAGATTGTTTGTGGAAGAGATAAGAAAACTGCCCAACTAACAGAAGATAACTGCCACACCTTTAACAGATGGCAAATAGAATACATGCTTATTTTACAATCCAGGACACAGAGGCAGAAGAGGGATATCCTGTTATAGCTGTGGCCTGAAGTCAAGCAACACATAGGTTGCAGGTCTCTCCTTTTATTCCTCCTCAGGGAACATCTGCACCTTTATTGTGCTTGTTCCTCCTTTATAAAATCCCTTTATATTCTGTTCAGAGAGAGGAGAACACAACAAGGATCAGAGATGGATCACAGGATGCTTCAGAAGTGGTTAGTTTCTTTGTTTCAGCTGCTCAGCTAACTTTGGGAGTTGTAGTTTCAAGAAGAAACTTCTGAGACTTTCATTACATGAGGATTACCTGGGCCACAGAGGTCTGTGCCTCAGGTGGAGGTCTTAGCCCCACCCTTGAGTGCATGGAGAAGTTCAGGTTTCACAATAAGTCTGCAGGGGAAGTAGAGGCTTATCTGTCTTGAGAAACTAAGCAGGAGGCTGGTGAATCAGTCCGCAAGACCTTCATGGGCACTACCAAACCTTGTCAGTTTCTAGCATCCTCCATTCCTGCTGCATGGATAGGAGAGTGAGGAGTTGAGCTCCTCAAGCATCTGGGGAAATGAAAAACCAACTGGCTTTTCTGGCTTCACATCAAAATAGAAAACAGATGGGATCTTTGTACTGTAGTTTTCTCCCTCACTGGCAAGCAGATGTTGTAACCTTTTCTAGTGCGGGTTGAAGAGATGGGCCCTCTTCTCTAAGATCTGGCCAAGCTCCCTGCCAGGAGAAGGAATATTAAAGTTACAGACCTGTTCTTAGCCCAGTTTGCAGCCTGCAGACTGCCTGGCCTGCAAAGAGGGTACAAGAGAGTGTGTGTGGGGGTACTGGCACCACTTCACTGCTTTGCATCCCTGGGAAAGGATCTGCAAAAGGAATCAAAAGTGTCAGCTGGCTCAAGGCAGAGTTCCTCACACAGCCTGTGTGGGGTTTTGCTAAGCATATATAGTTGACTGTGACCTAGTTGTAGAAATGAGTGGGAAGTCTGGGTCTTTTGTGTGCACAAAAAGGTAGGTAGTAAGTTTAAGGGTGGTCTGGAAGGCCGAGGATTGGAAACCATGGAGAAAACTAAGCAGAACAACCAAGGAAAAGAAGGGAATAAAGTCACTGTTTGCTTCTCAAGGCTGTATTTTAAAATGTTGTCTATTGGTTTTCAAGCCAGAGAGGTTTCAGGTCCAGTGGGTTTCCAGTAATGATGGGAAAATAAGGAGGAGCATTGAAAAGAATTTGTAAACTTTGTGTTTCTTTCCAGTTTTTAAATTTTCATGAAAAGGACTTTTGTCCTTCCTGGATTAAAATCAAATTTGGGATTGAAAACCTGTCTATCTTCACCAAAAGAAAATATCTTTACTCAGAAAGATTTCCAATACTAGATTTGTGGCATTGGAGACTTTTTAAAGGAAGAAACATTTCTATGTTTTTAATGGTGTGACACATAGTATGTTTCTTGGGGTGGTCTTGTACAGGGCCAGAAGTTGGACTTCAATGATCCTTATGGATCCCTTCCAACCCAGGATATTCTATGATTCTATGTTTTGCAAAACATCATGTTGTCTTTACTGATCAATATATCTTATCTTATGTGTGGAAACAGCCTTTTCACAGGCAAAGTCCCCAAAGTCACATGTTTTGAGCCTCAGGAACAGACTGAGACATTTACAAGGAAAATATGACCCTGCAACCTTGACCATTTGAAAGATAGCATTGCAAAATGCATGACCATCTTCCAGCCGATCTGTGCTCAATCAGCTGGAGCAGTGCAACCACAGGTCAGGGGTTGTTCTGGGTCTGCTCTCTTCCAGCCAGAGCTACTGCCAGAGCAGCCCACAAAGGTACATGTTGGTGAAGTTCTGGAGCTACCATTAAGCCATATCAGTGTATTGGATCATGGGCAATTCATTGCAGCATTTTTACCATACCACAGAGCAAAGACAACTAACAAGCAAGAAGAGGAATTAGTGGGCATCTCATCTCATCTCATAAGAGCGCAACTTTAGATTAGACATTGTCCTGGTTTGAAAAGACAGGTGTCTGCTAAGGAAGGCAAGAGCCTCCCTTGAAATGGAAAATGTAAACCCCCTCCCTCTGAATTACTAGAATTTTGAAATTAAGGGGTTCTCAGGCAAATATATGGGAGTAGGAATAACAGTTCTTTATTGGGGAAAAAATAAAATAAAAATGCAGTAATACAAAACAACACTGACAGAGTCAGAATACAACCTGACACTCTGTTGGTCAGGGTGTTGGTAGCAGTCCAGTTGAATGGTGGCTGCAGTCCTCCTGGAGTGACAGATGTGGTTCTGTTGAAGCAGTGATCCCATAGAAGGGTGTAGTTTTCCTCTGAAGGTCCAGTGGTGGTATTGATGGGCCTGGTCTTTCTCTGGGAATCCAGTGGAAAAGAAAGCTGCTCCTCTGGAAATCCATTGGGAAAAAGCTGCCTGTGGTGTTCCAAATCTCTTATTATACCCAGGTAGGACTGCTTGGCTCCTCCCCCTAGGTGGAGCATCTCACAATGGGATGATGTAATTTTATCAGTCATGCAGTGACACTCAATGGCCCATTAACAGAAGATATCTCCCCAGAGGGAGGATTGGTTGTGGAAGAGATAAAGAAAACTGCCCCACCTGGTTTTAACAGGTGGTCCAAATAACAGAAGATAACTGCCCCACTTCTAACAGATGGCAATAGAATACACACCCCCATTTGCAACCTAAGAAAGACATTGAGGAGAAATTCTTCCCTGTGAGGGTGGTGAGGCCCTGGCACAAGCTGCCCAGAGAAGCTGTGGCTGCTCCATGCCTGGTGATGTTCAAGGACAAGTTGGACGGGGCTTGGAGCAACCTAGTCTAGTAGACCCCATGGCAGGGGTGTTGGAAGGTGGTCTTTAAGGTCCCTTCTAACCCAAACCACGCTGTGATTTTGTGATAACTAGAGAGCACTAAGTCCATATTAGCACTAAAACAAACACTGGAACTGTGTCTTGGCCTAAATCACTTGTTTAAATAAGTCACAGTCAGGCCTGGTGTTTCTTCCTTTCTAGAGAAGAAAATATGAGTTCATCATGCTAGCAAATAGCAGAGAAGGAATCGTGTACTGGGGTGCCAGGAGCATTCAGGAGTTCAAAATGTGCAGAGCCAGAGTCAGGGACAGAATTGCTGTAATAGGGAAAATCGCTAGCCTGGCAGCTTGATCCAACTCCTGGAGATTCACATGCAAAAAAAAGTGGAGCAACACCACTTGTGCAGACCCTGAAACAGAGGGAATCAGCTCTTATGGGCTTAGTGTGGAATGGCTTGCAAGGGCTTAGGTGAATGCAGCTAAATTTCCATGTGTCTTCTGATGACATCTGTATTGAAGTCATTATGATAGTACAGACTTTTCCAGATCTGATGGTAAATGTCTGCAGGCATACATTTTAACAGTCTGTAAGACTGGGAAGACATTTTATGATCTGGGTGGATGAGGTTGTTTAATATCTGAGCAAAAAAAAAAAAAAAAAAGGCAAAGAGCTGCTTAACAAGCCTTTTTCTGAGTGATAGCTAGCCAGGCTAATGTGTATTTGATCATAAACCATCTGGAACATTTGGGATGTATTAGCCAACTTTTGCATGGCATAGAAGATATAACAGGTATGTTATGATGTTGTTTAAAACGGTTAAGTTACATGGTACAAAATTTGAGTTTCTTCAACAAGGTGACCTTTGTCAGTGGTATGGACAGGATTTACTTGAAAGGCACAGATTATCAAGGTGACATTTTCTTATGATATTTCAAGTGTATTTCCCTTTTATCCCCTATCTTCAAGACAACATTTTTACTTTCCTATCTGCTTGAGGATCATTCAGATGTAACAGGAATGAGACACCTTCAAGAATGTGGGTCCACTTTGTTTAGTGGCAGGAGATCAGTGAATGCTTTCTCATTGTCTGAGAAGTTCTGAGTCTCATGCTCCCATGTGAAATTACGCTTTTTAATTATAGCCTTGTTTAGTAATGGTATGGTCTATGTGAATGGCCTATAGAAAGGGATATCAGAAGAAGTAATGGTTTTCTCTTCTGGAGTGTCCTTGTACTTGAACGTGAACAGTGCCACTGCTCTTGTGTTTGATGAAGGAGAGCTGGGCAATTATTAAGTTTCAGATCAAATTTTATAACACAATCTGAAATCCTTAGCAGTCCTCATAAGAAGGTTCTTGCTGCTTCTAAGCCATAGAGGAGGTGGCTTAAATATCCCTGAACTCATTCCTGGCAGTGTATCTTTACTGCTAAGCAAGAGAGCTTCCAGGGTGTAGGCTCAGATCATGGAGCACTAGCTATCCAAGCGGCTTTGCTGTTAGCTCACTCCCAAACCCTGCTCTCAGGCAGAGAAGAGCCAAGGTGTTTGGACACAATACAAGCTGTGACACTAGGCCTCAGGGCCAGTGAATCAGCCCCAATCAGCTTTATTTAGTAGAGTAGGTGTTGCTAATGACACCATAGCAATTTTGGCTCCCTCCTGGCCTGTGCAGTCCTTCAATACTGTCCCGGCAAGCTTTGCACCTTCAAATAACCCCACAAGTCTTTATGCCACATCTCAGAGCTCATAACACCTACTCTCAATTTCTTGTTATAAAAACATAACTCTGGCAGGCACAGACCACTTAATATTTCAGATACTTTGAACTGAATCTCCCTCCACTTCTCCTTCAGTAATTACTATGAACTAGGCCAAGAGGCATCACACATGACTTGGAGGAGGCCAAATGCCAAATGCCATGTGCGGTGGACCAGGCAGTCTGCTGCCAATCCTGAGCTGTGTGTGACGATAAAAACCAGGCTGTGCAACTGGACTTCAAGGCAAATGGAAGCACAACTCTTTTTGCTTTAGCACTACAGAAGAAATTATTGTGGATTTAAGGGAACCATGTCCTTAGAAGGCAAGAAAGACTTTTGCCAATAAAGACACTGGAAACAGTTTGTGAGATGTATATTCATTCAGCTTCCCACTTCCCTTTTATGTGATGAAAATTGTGGCTCCAAGAAGTCTTCCTTTGGTAAGACACATGGAAAAACTCTAAACCCAACAAGTTTCCACAAATACCCCTGGTTAAGTCCCCAGCACAACAATGTTACATAATAGGGTTATCAAATGCAGGGTAAACCATGGCAGCCAAATGTGAGGCCATTCACAGCAACCCAGCTTACTATGCAGAAGTGTCCTACTTCTGCTTGCCTTGCATGAAGAGTATGTATTGGGATAGTTCCTAGACCTCAGCCAACACGTGACAATGTCATATAGGCTCCCATAATTGGGTGATGACTTTGAGCCCCAGCATCAAACTATTCACAAATGGTGAGTTTCACCTCCACAAAGGGGCAGTAGATATGGACTGCTCTTCAAGAAAGAAAACCCAGCTTGTCTTTAAACCAGAATGCGTGGGTTTAACATTCTAGGTGTATCTTGACATTGCTGCAGGTCTTGTAGCAAACCTCTAGGCCCCATGCAGCATGAGCATGGATATGCTATTATATATGTGAATGGACCTTCTGCCATAGTGCTTGTTTTCTAAATCAGTTCAACAGCCTGGATGTGGTCTACAGGAAGATGAGTGACTTGACTATCAAGGAAGAGGCAGGTGGTTAGGTAGGAGCCTCAGGCAATGGACTGGTATAAAAACATGGACACACTTTGGGCTGTGTTTGCTTAATGAGCAAACAACTGAAAACTCACTACTGAAAAAGCAATCTAGGCTGTGACTTGATCAATTTGCATCTTTTGACACGATATTCTTGCCTGGAAGAGCCAGCCTGTGGAGGTGTGAAAGCTAAAAATTCATGTCCTGGTCAGTCTGCTTCATGAGCCTCTTCTTTTCACCCCTGAGATTACAAGGACGCTGCTGTGCTGCTCCTGCAAGTGTTGGTACAAGACCCCTAAAACCTGCATGGCCCACCTCAAAGAAGACAGCCCTGCCCATGTTTTATCTTCAGGCATCCTTGTGGGAAGTGTCTCTGGAGGTCCCTGGTCAGATAGGGCAAACAAGGCTCCTTCCCAGCTGAGTTCATCCGCAAGGGTCAGAGTGGTGTCTCAGCCAAACATTATGAGAGAGTTTATATGTCTTCAGAAATAATGTGAAAGAGGAAAAGACTCTCTTGCCTGAAGGAGCCTGAAGAAAGCAGCTCCTTTAGCACCCATCTCTCTGCTGACAAGGAGATTGTACAGGGCAACTCTGGCTTTTATAAAATGGACATATGTCTCCTTACTGACTCTAGGTAGTGAGGAGATGGTAGGTTTTCACTGCTGACAAACCAGGTTGGATTTGAACTGGCATCCAAAACATATGCCAGCAGACTTACGAGCCCCTGAACATCTGCTTTCTGTACAGTGCTCTGCTCTTGGCCATGTGTTGTTACTATAATAAACATTGAAGTTCATGCTCTATCTGCCAGGTATGTTGCATTTCAGAAATGCCACATGTATTCCCAGTCTTTAGGAATTTCCCCAAATCCTACCCATTCACAACAGATCCCACAGCTGCTTCCCCTACAAAAATCCAGCTGCATCTTCTATTGTGCCTCTACAGTGATTATCAGATTTTCCTCCATTTTAACAGAGCTGCAGCTTATACAATCTTGACCTCTGAAGCACGAAGAGAAAGGAGCAAATAACAGGCCACAGAGTTTCTTTTAGCTATTATTCCACAAAGGCCAGCCAGGCTACTGAAAGGGAAATCCCTTGTCCTGGTTTAGGGAGCCAACCCAGGACATCCCTGCACAAATTAATGAAATTCAGATATTTCTTTCATACTAAGAGGCATAGACCCAGGACTTGTTTCCAAAGATATAACTGCATTCTATCATCAAAAAAACTTTATTATGCTAATATTGAGACAGCAATAAAAAGCTGTCAAAGGTGACAAAAGCTTTTTTGTCAGTGTTGCAGCGTTTAAGCTGCAACAATTGAAGCCAAATTTTGAATGCACAGAATCTTGTTATTGTCACAAACAATCCAGACAATGATCTGACTCACACACCAAAACTAATAAAGGCCTACCTGGCAGGAGCATGAAGAGGAATATTATGCATTATGGACTGGTCCCAGGAACTACAAAGCTGAGTGGAAGAATATTGGAAAAAGATGGGAGCTCCACTTCCAGTGAAGCTGATGAAAAAGTCCAAAGGAGGCCCAGGAATGATGGGACAGGGACTCAGTAATGATATACAAGTTGTAAGGTTTGAGGCAAAAGTCAGGGGTCAAACAGATGAGGGTTTAAGTTACACATTAGTGAAGGAGAGCCAAGAAGTCTAAATATTGGCAGCTTATGTGCAGAGGGGCTGGAGAAGACATGAGCATATGGCACAGCCCTGCAGGCTGTGTAGGTGTGAGCTGGGGCAACATCTTGCCCTTAAACTGACTTCATCTGCCTCCACAGGAGAATGCAATTAGAACTTCACAAGCTGGGGAGAGTCACTTTAAAAAAGTCATCTCTACACACAACCTTGTCCTTACAAAAGTAATGATCAAAAAATGACTAAATTAGACCCTATATACACAGTTAGTGTCTTACCCAGCTATTGTCAGAAACAATTGTTTGAAAAAGTATTAAAAAAAGGCAAGTAATGACTCTTTCCTTTGCAATACCATCCTGGCTTCTGACACAGGCAAGTCTAGGGTATAGTTCTATTGCATTCAAATGCAAAAGTACCAGACCTACATTTCATTCTCTGGAACTCCTGCTGAAGCTGAAGGAGCTTTTAGCCTTAAGATAAGAGCTATTTTAACAAATATTCCCTTTTTTTTTTTTTTTCCTGCTTATCTCCCTCTGTTAAACATGTACTTCCTTATGGTTCTGTAGGATATCCTCATTTATTTATAAAGAGATCTCTTCTTTTTTCCTTCAAGTTCCCCTCATCATATATATTATAAACAGCATGGACAGTGTGAAAAATAGTTTATATCACATCCCTGAGCTGGCATATAAGTGAGAAGCCAAGGACAAGCATTGCTTCTAAGCACTGGCATATAGACAAAAATGTTCTCCACATTCACTTAATATCTCATCTTCACTATTTGTCTGTGGTGAATAAACTGTCCTTTTGCAATTGCCCTCTCCTTCCGTTTGACTGTAGAGGCAGTGTAGTTGATGCTGCACCATATGCTAGTTTGTCATGACGATCAGCAAATTGGTCCAAGAATTCACAGAGGACATGAGTTTTCCATGACCCCTGTACTCTCTGTGCATGCAAGGGTGCTACCTTGGTCAACATACGATATTTCTCTTTTGGGTTTGACATCTGGGAGTGGTGTCTTTACAAAATGTTAAATAGGGCCTTTGGGAATGTCACAGGCCCTTCAAAGGTCACGGAGTCTGGCTCCAAAACTTGTGTTGAGGTTTAATGTCACTCAGCAAACAAGTGGGATAGGAGAATGAACTGGAAAGGTAAAAGTGAGGAAATTAATGGATTGAGATAATAATATCCCTTCTTACCCTGCCCTCTGACAGTGGGAAGCCATTCCCCCTTGTCCCGTCACTCCAGGCCCTTGTCTGAAGTCCCTCTCCAGCTCTCTTGGAGCCCTTTTAGGCACTGGAATGGGCTTTAAGGTCTCCCTGGAACTGCCTTGCCTCGCCTCGCCTTTCCTCTCCCCGCCTCTCCTCTCCCCTCTACCCTCTCTCAGCCTGTCTCCATAGGAGAGGTGTTTCACACCTCCGGTAATTTTTGTGGCCCTTCTGCCATTTCCTTTTTCTTTCCCCAGCTTTATATGCTGAGGATGATGCCATATGGTCTGGGATATCCCTTGGGTTAGTTGGGGTCAGCTGTCCAGGCTATGTTCCCTCCCAGCTCCCTGTGCACCCCCAGTCTTCTCACTGATGGAATGGGGAGAAGAAAAGGCCTTGATTCTGTCTAAATCCTTCTTGGCAATAATGAAAACATCCCTGTATTATCAGGATATAATCCTGTTTTCAGGACTAATCCAAAGCATAGTTTGTGCTACTATGATGAAAATTAAGTCAACCCCAGCCAAACTCAGCACATTATGACCCAGGTGTCCCTGCCCAAAAAATCTGAATCAAGAGTTCACCCCTGGAAAATCCTTATCTATGACTGTGCAGTCACTCTGTATTCAATTTGCTTATTAAAGAAAGCTTCAGTCTGTCTGGACTGGTGCACAAGTGAGATCTGTGACTTGCAGCACTGATTATCTCATGATTCAAGAAAACGTGGTGAAAAGTCAGACAAGTCCAGTAAAAGAAAATACATGTTGGTGCTCATTTTGCAACTTCCAATATTTCTCAGTTCTGCAGCTTCCAAGCTGGCAAGTGGAGACCACATACCAGCCCACCTCCTCACAGCTCTCCCTCCCTCATTTTGTTTATTGAGCTGAAGTGGCTCTGAGAATTCTGTCTAACTCAATGTGGTCTCAGATGGGCAAAATATTTTACTTTACACTTGATGGGAGGCAGACACTGAACAAAACCCACTGGATGAAACCTTGTCCAAATGGTCCGTAATGACAACAGGCACCAAATCGGCATGCATATCTCCAGCACAACACAATTTGGAGGGGAAAAGGTTGTAGTATGGGTATCGCTTCTTCCTATGTACCAGGCACAAAGTGGTCTAGGGAGATTTAGCAGTAAGAATAGTACACACACACACAAGATGCAGTGGAATATAGACTTGTTAAAACTTTTTCCTTGCTGGCTCTGCCTGGTAGAGCCTGAGTTTTAAAATATCAATGCCTTTTCTTTGTCACTCTCAGTTTTAATTTATTATTTTTTTTAAAGTCAATAAATATCCTTCCACTCCTCCATCTGGAGGATTTAATCTTTATCCTACCACTGCAAAGCTGATCAGAGCCACCTATGAAATGCCTTTTGATCCAGAAGATATTTAAGTCTTGGTCCATTCTCAGCCTCATAAATTCCTGACATGATTCAGGAGGCGTTTCTGTTGGAAAGAGCTCTCTGCTCCACTGTCATATTTATAGAGATTGCTGCTGCCTCTGATCTGAGGCCAAACATTAGGAATAATTGCAGCAGGAAACAGGACAGAGGTTGACATACTGTTTGTCGGGATTGTTTTAAGAGTGTAGAAGTACCCCCACTTACTGATGTTAGAAGAAAAATGAAAAAATTATAGTTTAAAAAATTGTTCAGGAATTTTCTATTTTAATTTTTTCTTTTTATTGCTTTTGTTAGAGGCATTGAGGGAATCATTATGCTTGCTGCTGAGGACAGTGAGGTGAATTAGATATTGAAGACTTACTAATTCAGGAATCCTGTCCCTGCTGATCAGACCAGAGGTTCCCACTTTTTATTTTCTGCTTGTTGAAACAAAGCCAGGAAATGCACATGGCTCTGCATACACATATGTGTTTCTATGTGTGTATGACAGGAGAGAAGGGGGTGCAGAGCTGTAGGTTGGGCCCCCAGAAAACTTGTCCACATTGCAGCTTCAGTCCTGACCAATACAGCCACATTGCCACACGGTTAAAGTTGCATATGGACAAGGTGCTGATGCTGGCAGTTTGGATAGAGACACTCAGTCAGCCAGATAATGACCTGTACTCAGGATATGAAGTCCTTGGCTACATGGCTTAGAGATGAATAGCCTTCGCTGCAGGACATGAGTGCCAGGAGCTTTCAGACACACTGTCTCTGAACTGGGGTAGCTATGTTTGGACGTGAGAGACACATATACTGGAAGCCTGAGCTGAAGCCTGTTAAGTTAATAAACAAACATATTTCACTTCATTAGGCTTTGGACAACAATGGAGGTTCATCTGAGAGGGAGGATGGTTAAAAGAATAGCAGAAGTATCCCCACTACAAGGATGCCAGGCAACATGTGAGGTGGAATCATGGGGCTCTTGGTGCTCAGAAATCCAATGTAAACATCTCCCACCCCTGTTTGACCATTGACAAAACTGCCAGGTTATCTGGAATGTCATTGAAGCACAGAGTGAGGAGATGAATTGAGACCCAAAGGAGGGCTACAAGAGAATTGGAGAGGGTCTTTTTGCAAGGACATGTAGTGACACGACAAGGAGGCATGGCTTCAAATTGACAGAGAGCAGGGTTAGATAGGATATTGGGAAGCAATTCTTCCCTATGAGAGTGGTGAGGCCCTGGCACAGCTTGCCCAGAGAAGCTGTGAATGCCCCACCCCTGGAAATGTTCAAGGCCAGGTCAGACAGGGCTTGGAGTAACGTGGTCTAGTGGAAGGTATCCCTGCCCATGGCAGGGGAGTTGGAAGGTGATCTTTAAGGTCTCTTCCAACCCAAATAATTCAATGATTCTATGATCTCATAGCAGAGAAGAAATAGTGTCTTCTCTCACTGCAGTGTTTTCTGGGTAGCATTAGTCTGATACAACAGGGATTTAACCTTGCCTCAGTCTTAACTACCTTCAGAAGCGACTACTTGAACACTTGCTTAAGTACCCATTGTTCTGGCAAAACACTTAAGAGTCTTTATTAGGTACATGTTGCAATATGTTAATGAGTAGAAATCCTGAATTTGTACTATTACTCCTGAGAAAGAAAACTGACTGTGAGTTCATTGCTGGGTAAGAGCTTTGGGGAAAAAAAAGACATCTCTTCTGCCAAATTCTGGGCTGTGCTGGTTCAAACCTACCCCATTTTGCTGATTATGGAGCTCTTAATTGAGCATGGTATGGGGTAATAGCTGTTGTAAGTTTGGAGGAGAAAACTGCTTCCACACTTCCAGCAAGAGCTACAATCATATTAGCCCAGCACAAGGGGATAATAAAGGGCTTTACTAATTAAAAAAAATAAATAGCAAAAGCCAACAGCTAGGAGCTGAAGCCAAAAAGCCATTGGTTACAAGCAAGTGAGCATTGTAAATTGAAGGGGGAGGTTGACAGCCTAGGGTGATCTATCAAGGAATGGTTAGTGTTGGCCAATCATTAAGGTGCCTTCAGCAAAAGATACTTTAAGCAAATCCATGTCACTGGGCTCAGTCCAGTTTTGAGGTGAAAGCATCTGTTCTGCAGTATGCTCAAGTTCAAATTAGGAGTTCCATAGTTTCTGCCACTCTTAACGTGCCTGAATAAAGAAATGCCAGAAGCAGTCATGCACTTCTTAAGCTGATCGAGAAAATGGAAATCAAGTCATCTCACATTGTTTCTGGGATTATTGGTGATATTGTGCATTTGTATTTTGCCCCCAGCAACCCATTAAATAGTTCAGAACAGTTTTGGAAAATACTGCAGTGGTGGAAAAGAGATCTGGAGCCAGCTGTGCTGTACGTCTGGCTTGAAAAGAGGTGAAAGCAACTGACCCATCTGACTGCTGACATGAAGGTACCTTTGGGATTCTCCATTACACTTCTTACAGGAACACCCAGCATACAGTCATAGAATCTCCCTGAGTTGAAAATGACCCACAATATCATTGAAGTCCAACTCCTGGCTCTGCAAGGATAACCTGAAAGTCACAGCATGTGTCACTGCCATTTCGTCAGATGTTGAATCTACTGCCTCAATAAAAAATGCCAGCAATGGAAGGAGGATGGAAAATTAATGTCTTTTAAGGTCCTGGAACAAAAAGAGGGCAACACCAAAATACTTTTTGCTGTATTCATGCTTGATCATTCTTGCCATGAGTTTTTACATCTTCTCAAAGATAGGAAAGAAAGGATAACCCAGTGCAGCCTTTTCTACATTATTATTTAGGGAAAACCTCATAGATATGCAGTAAGAAGTGCAGATGAAAGGGTAGAAAAAGGATGGATTCATTCTGGTTTTCATCCAGGGAGCTGAGGCAGCAGAAGCTATAAAGGCAAGCTATAGCAAAATGGGGAATTAAGCAATTATTTTGAGTCTAACCACATCTCTGTGATTCCAGTAACACTTTCTCATGGAGCTGACCACCTCAACCCAAAGCTATGGGTGGCAGCTATGTCACCCTGGAGTCTTTGCCACAGTTAAGTCACAATAACCTCCCTGTGGGAAGAGAAATAGCCCTAAAAAAGTTAACAAGCTTAGCATTGCCTTGAAAAATTTACGTTACTCCTGACATGCTCAGTCTCCCTCAAAATCTGATGCTGCTAAAAATATTCCTTTTGTTTAAAAAACCTTAAGGATAATGGGAAAATGGAAGAGCAGAAAGGAAGAATGGAACAGATGCCAGAAGATCTGATGGTAATCTAATCCAGATTATGCCCAAGTCCAGTATCACCTTTCCTGGGGGTGATACCCAGGACACAGTGCCAGGAGAATGTCAGTGCTGAGACTCCAGCACTTGCCTGCACCATCATGAATCTGCTAATATTTAGTCTGCCAGAAAGACTATTCTAGTTAGAGGATGTCAGATCAAGGCTTGAATGATTATGAAGCATGAAGGGTTTGGACAAGGCTTACCCAAGTCACACAAGGGTCATCACTTACCTAAAATTATTAGTATTTGACAAGCATGTACATCTCCAGGCACTTAAACCAGAAACAGTTAAATTTACACTAACAATTTTGGAATGGATCCCATTTAGCATGAATTTCTATGTCCCCCAAGAGTTGAGCCTGAGCTGATTTCACTGCTCCTTGTCCTCTAGAAACTTGCTTATTTATAAATAAAAACCCCACCATCGTTACCTGAAATGAGGGAAGGAGCCTTTGTCACAGAAGACAGGATGTTATCACTCAGCTGTGTCATTTCTGGCTTCAGCCAGACCCCTGTCCTAATATGGTTACAGTTAATACTTTCACCAGCAGCTGTGGACAAGCCAGGACTTTCTTGGTAATGAAGGGAGAGGAGCCACGAAGCCTAGCGTGAACATTCAAGCAAAGAGAGTCATGTCAGCAGATGCAACAATGCTGGCATCACACTGGTTCTGGGAAGGGTGCTCCTCAGGCCCTTTGTATTTTTCCACACTACAGTTATTTCTTTTCCTTCAAGCAAGGGCAGGGAAACCTTGCAGACCAAGGAAATGACCAAAAAAGATGCCAAGAGCAACTGGCAGGGTAGAATTTAGGTCTCAACCTTAAGTACAGACATCAGTTTAATTCCTGTTCCAGCTCCAGAAACAGTCAGAATGTCATCAGCCATTACCCATTGTCCTGTCCCTCCAGGTCCTTGTCCAAAGTCCTTCTCCAGCTCTCTTGCAGCCCTTTTAGCCACTGGCAGGGGCTCTAAGGTCTCCCCAGAGCCTTCTTTTCTCCAGGCTGAACACCCCCAGCTCTCCCAGGTTGTCTCCAGAGCAGAAAGGCTCCAGCTCTCAGACCATTTTTTTGCCTCCTTTGAACTCACTCCAGCAGATCCATGTCTGAGATATTCACTCAAGATGTTGAATACTTTGTGACATCAGCTCTTGATTTTACTATAATTGCCCCAGAAAGGGAATGAAGATGAATTACTTTGGCCATGGTCACCCTTGAAGTGAGTGACAAGGTGAGACATTGAGCCTGAATCTTTGAAATACCAAGCTGGTCTTCACACCGTCCTAGATGCAGCAGGAGACCACTGGGGAGATGGAAACAACCCTATTTTAGTGGTGATGTTCTGTCCAGACTACAGACAGTACAATGTGTGCTGAGCTTGCTTTCCAGTGACTGCCTTTCAGGCAGCTCCTAGCCATGGTATTTAAAAATAGAAGTTTTAAATAGGCTTATAAAAAATGCCTTTTATGAAATGCGCTTTTTATGCCTGAGACTGGAAGAAAACCATCCAAAGGTGATAGTGGAAACTGTTCAAACAGAACTAGACCAGGGTGTAGCTCCATAGGCAGCAATGCAACCTCCCTGCTTCATACCAGCTGGGAATATGGACCATCTACAGACTTCTGCATGTGACCACCACCAAATTCTCCCAGCTAGGAGCTCCTAGAGGTATTAAACACTGTCTTAAACATTAACAGGGACAGAAATGGACAACAAAGGAGTAACTTAATTTTTGCCCATGTCAGCATTGCGTCTAAGTCAAAGTTGGGCATTATGTGCATTTCTCATGTCCGCTTGGAGGACCTCTTTGGAAAACATAGGCTAAAGCCCACCAATTTTATAAAAAACAGAACGGAATTGATCCTTTGTGCCAGATTATGTTTCAGAATATTTCACTCAATGGAGTTGCATGAAGTAAGTGTTGAAATGTTACATCGTTGTTGTTCAAGATGATTTGGGAACTACTGGATGCACAGGACTGGCAGGGACAATCCCTTCTACCTGGCAAGCATGAGCAATGCCTAAAAAGCATCACAGGAAGCCCTGCTTTGTAAAGTCCAGCTGGACAAAAACAACAAGGCAAGGAGGATGAGTGAGGAACATGGGTTTACCTGAAATTAGTAAATTAACAGCAGGTAGGAAACAGTTTCATTCCTTCTTTACTGAAGTCAAAACAGGTTTTACAACTATCTGCTGTATGACCAGGGCTAAATCAGTGCTGCTGCCATTTGGCATATATTGCCTGTCTGAAATAAGAAAGTCATTTTCAGAAGACTGGTTTTAGGTTCAAGATATCTGCATTATGTGGACTTAATTGAATGAAATGAGTAGAGCCAAACTGGAGAGATAAAACCACTGCTGATTGAAGGTGCATCAAGTTTCAGAGGTTGAAACTTCCACGTTGTACCCTGTGAAAGTCAAAGCATCTTAAAGGAGCGTGAAAAATCATCATTTATGGGTTTGCAGACCTTTGCTTCTTCACTTTCCTGGTCATACCAAGTAACAGCACAGTTCCTTCAGGTCCCCTCATCATGCAGGCTTTTGGTGTTTGTGCAAATGAGACATCCTGAAGGGAAACTTTCGTCTGAATTTCCCAACAGATGGGACCCAAATATGTTACATGTTCCATTGCCACTAAACACACACAGCCAGGATGATGGATTCAATATCCTTTCTGGTCCATCAATCTGGCAGATTGGAAGGGAAAGGGATTTTTTTTCAGTGCTGTCATGGTTACGGGGGTGTCCCCGGAAATGAGGTCGTGGAACGCCTCTGCAAAGCACAGCTGTTAAGCCGGAAAATATTTTTTTCGGTCTCTTTTCCCTCCGGCCGACAGCAAGGCAACAACTAGCCAGCCCGGCCCCCCCCCGCCTCTGGCCAGGCTGGGCCGGGCGGCCTTTGCCGCGGGCTGGGCTGGACCCTTCCCGGGGAGCCCGCCGGTCCGCTCCTTTCCCCGCCACTCCCATCGGCAGATTCCAGAATTCCTGCCGCGGGGCTGGAGCCCAGCTGGGCTGGTCCCTGCTGTGAAAAAACGAGCAGAGAAGCCACGGGCCTGCCCCTCCCCCATTCCATCGGGAGAGGGAAGGGTGGCAAGCCAGAAATGGGGGAAAAACCCCAAGCCTCCAGGCAGGGGCTCAGCCGAGCTGCTTCTCCGAGACCACTTTTTCCCTTTTTTCCCTGGGCAGCAGCCCAGGAGGGAGAGAAGCCTCCGATCCATCGGCTCTTGCACTGGGATCATGTGACACCAACCGGCTGGCTTGGAAATGAAACTTAACTCTTTCAATGCCACACCTTTCTCCCCGTGAGAGAAAAGTTGAGATATAAAGCTATGTAAGGGAACAGAATGGGACTTGGAGGTCAGTGAAGGAAGACATCCAGGCCAGATGGGAGGGAGGAGGAGAGAATTGAAAACCCTTTTGGTGAATCATGGGAGATGAAAAGACTCTGTTTCTCTGTAACGTATTTCTGAAAATCTGTTGGGGAGATGATCAGTTTCAAATTCCAGAGCAAGGAAACAGGCTCCAAGTTGGAGCAGATGATGAAGTGGCTGTGATGGCTGTGATGCAATGAGGAGCTGGACTGGAGAAGGAGAGAGCAGGCCAGGAGCACCAGGTGCCCTCGGGATGAGGGGATGGAAGACAGGACCACCCTCCAAGAGACTTATGAGAACCTTGGCTCTGTTGAACTGTCATTTTTAAAACTAAGACCCCATGGTTTGGAAATGGCCCATGAACAGCTCTGGGAAAGCTGTGGAATGGGAAAAACTTCCATGCGAGTGCCCGGGCGGGTTGCATGTGAAGTCAGTTGAGACCCACAAGGAACTCTGGTGTGTTTCTTCTTGTTGGGAGTTTTTTCCTCATGACAAATCAGAAGGGACTTCTCTTCCTGAGGGAGATATGGACAGACTATTTTTTATGAGTGTTAAACTGACTGAAATGTTTAGTTTTGTTCCTTTGCATTGATGGTGGGAAAAGAAAAATGGTTTGGTGGGAGGGAGATGTGTCCTGAGGAGTTTTGTTTTGGTTTGTTTTCTTTTCTTTCTTTTTAGTTATTCTTAATAAACTTTCTTTATGTTTTCATGAAGTTGAGCCTGCTATGCCTTTGTCTTGATGCTATCTCACAGCAGGAAAATGAGTGAACTGGCAAATTGCCAGCACTGAACCCACCACAACTTAGTGGTGCATTGGCCAGGAAACATTCTAAATTGGGAAATTCTGGATTGGCGAACTGAAACCACAACAAATGCCATACAGCTTTCAGTGCCTTGCAGATGATCACTTTCCTGTGCACCCCATCCTCCAACTGAATAAGGAAATTATGTTTAGATCTAAGGACCATGACTGACAGTCAGGCAGATAGATGTGTATACAAAAACCAGACAGAGAGTTGGGTTATTTTTCTACACCAGCCTCCAAAAACCTGCACTTGGAACAAGGAGCTTCAGGGAAGGAATCTGTCAAATCTCCTTAATCTTAAAATAAAAGCAATAAATTACTCCCAGCCCATACATTTTTTCTCTTCTTTTGTACCATAACCCTCTTCACTTACCCTCCAGCAAATCTGCTATACCAGATGTCAGAGTTCAAGTATAAACAGGGAGTTTCAATAGTCAGACCTAATCCTTTCTTTTTCCATTGCTGTCCTTCCCTATTTGATAATTTCCAAAATTTAGAGATACCTCCATTCCCAAAACTGGTTGAAGCATGCTATCATGTTACATTCCCTTGGGCAGATGCTACCTTTGGTAAAGTCCCCTTTTCCATGTGGTTTCTGGTTTGGAGGTTTTTTATTTTCTTTTGTTTTATTTTTTGTCAAGAGGAAAACTGGAAATACAAATAGGTGATAGTAATAAATCTCATAATCACATTTCACCATGCTCCCTTTATTATCTCTTTTTATGTTGTGCATTGTTTACAGCAACATCTTTTGTAGGAAGATCAGCCAAATACTTACTAATTTTGAAGTATTATATTACTAAATGCCAAGTTCAGAGAGGTTTCTCTGTCTCCACCTAGTCTGTAGTTTAGCTGTTGAATGTATAGGTAATATAGGGCCCATAGGTTGCTCACACAGTAAGAAAAGAGAGGTAAGCTCTAGCAGTGGGCTGGACCAGAGATTTCACCCTTTGATGCAAAGACCATGACTATCTATTTTCATGAATTTCTTAAAGTGAGCTAGGACTGACCTTTGCTTTTAGAACAGGAAACTCTCCAGAATGTCTTTCTTGTGGGGGTATTTTGCATATATTTCTTTTTCCACTGCTAGCTTATGGCCCATCTTTACTTCTCTGCCCCTCTGGTCAAGTCTCAGCAGGTCTGTAATCTCTTATATCTACATCTGAAGCTTGTATGTGCAACATGCAAATATACTTGTGGCTTCAAAGAACTGCTTTCTTATATGCCTTTTACATGTCAGTATATGAAAGTCTCTTACACATTCATGCTCTGTTCCAAGAAAATAGTCTGGTCCTGGAAAAGACTGCAAAAAGATATTTTACAAGGTCTCTGGCTTGTCAGAAAGGTAAGCTCTGGGTTTTGACTCTCTTCCTTCCCATCTTGTACTTTCTTTCACTCTCTTTGGTTCCTTCAAGCTGTGCAAGTATTTGGACTCTGATGCTTGGATTGGAGAGTCATGCTGCCCTTGAATAAGAGTATTTCTCTCCTAGAGAATGACTCACCATGCATTGGTTTTGCCTCCTTCAGCACAAACTCAGCAAATAAAACCAGTGGTTCAGCTTTGCTATTTGGTCATGCTTTGAGGGTGACATGCTGGGACAAGATTTCTCTTCTTGGGTAAGTCATACAAAGTTACTTCAAGTCAAACAAGGTGCCTGCCTGAAATGCTCCTTTGCTTTCTTGTGTTTCATCTGACAGTTCACCTACTGCCTCGTGGTCTGAACACTTGTCTGCAATGATGAGGTAGTTTCTGTGGCTTGTGATGAAAAGATCCTTTCCTGGTTCCTTCAAAAATCTCCTGGGGAGGCTGTATATTTTGGTTGTGTTTGTTGCTATGCCAGCCTTTCCTTGCCTGTATAATAACATCTGTTCACCAGATCTCATATATCCTTGATTGCATTTGGCCAGCATGAAGCACCTCTTAGTTTTCTGGTGTGTTCTTGAGAGTACATCTGTTCCCAAAACTCTGGACATTGGGATACAGCTGCATTTCTGTCTGAGCCCTCTGTCCCATGCAACTAGCTAATCTCTGTATTTCCAGCTAGTAGAATCTCCCTGTCTGGTTTTTTGGGGTTTTTTTTTGGTTTGTTTTGTTTTGGTTTTTTTTAATGGCTTTTTTTTGCATCCTGTTGCCATATGGTAAATTTTCTATCTGTTCTGCACTTTTACCTAAATAAGAATTCACTTTTCCTCCTCTCACAGCTCTTGGCAGAGCTCTCATGGGAGCACAAGGGTTCACAATTTAGAGATTTGGACAGCTGAGGATGGCTATGAAGAATTGTTCTCCTCATTATCCAGGATTCACTAAAGGAGCTTTGTCTCCTGTCTCCTTCACTCCCCAGCCACATTATCTTCCAAATTCTATTCTATCATTCCACTTAGGACCCCCTCCTTCTCCAGCCAGTCAGTGATCATTTCCACCTCCTCTGCTCTACCTCGACTTCTCCTTTAGTCTCTCAATTTAGATCTGTGGGTTTTAGATTTCATTTTACACAAACTCAAGTAGCTAACTAAAGTCAGGAGCACCCTTGACCCAACAAAGACAACGTGAGAGAACATTTCAGCCCACTCCTTCTGAAAACACCTCTTTCTTTCTTTCCATGAACCACAAAAGGGATTCTCCAGGGATGTGCTCCTATGTATAAGCTTTGCTTTTGTGCTGAGCATCAGAGGACAAAGCCAAGCCCAATCCCAATCCAAATCCCTGTGCTTCATTGTGTGTCAGACAGCCTGGCCCTTGATGCAGTGGGCAGAGTAACTTCTTTCAGTGTCTCTGGGGCACCATCCTCAGCTTCTTCACCTGTTTTTCATAATTCAGAAACTCTCCTCTACAAATTTTACCTGCTGGGGAGCTATACTAAAATCTGAACTGACCAGAGAAAAACCTGACTGTTGGTAAGTAACCTGACCCTTTTATTCCAGACTCCAGAATACATCTTTCATTCCTATTACAAATTTTGTGTCATTTGGCAGTGGTTTGACCCATCATTTCTGCAGATTTTTGACCTGTGTCACAAATATTTCATGCACAACACTTTCTGTGTGCTGACAGTGATTTTAGAGTACAATAAACCTTGGTTTGGGTCCTCTGGTGAGTTGTGGATCAATCCAGATGAGGGTTGAGCATGTGACAGCCATTGCCTACTAGAGGTAGCATTGCAGCAGTTTGTATTTAGCTGCATTTTTAATCATTGAAATGCCAGGGCAAAAAACATCAAGGTGCTGAGCAGAGTTTGCTGAGGGCCAGGGCTATAATTCAGTGCCAGGGATATGATTTCTCTCTCATTTTCCCACTTTAAATTTTCTAGATTTGCTCTTAGGACCACAGTTTTAATCTAAGTAGAGAAGCAGCAAGCCCAAACACTGGTACAATCTTATTTTATTCCTCCTGCCTCAAACACAGGTCCATCTCATTAAATATTGCCCCCAGGCAGAGCTGCCTGCATACTCAGATGTTGTCTGAATGCCAGTGTGCTGCAATGGCCCCACGGGGAAAAACACACACTGTAACCCTCCAGAAGTGATTTTTTTCTTGTCTGGTCTTCTTACATCCTGACATCACTACTCTCCTGTGCACAGCAGTGACTCCTGAGGGCTAAGAATGTGTTGGAGAGGTTGGAAATAACCCACAAGAAATTTCCCAGGGAACATATCTGGACTCTGGCTGCAAAGTCAGCCTATAGATCAGCTTATAGCTCTTTGGAGGTGATGAGGAAATGCAATTGCAACCCGCTGTCAAGCCCTCTACCAGGAAGTAGAGGCCATGAGATTGAGTAGGTCACTGAATTGGACCCCAGAGAACTCAACTTACTGCTTGATGTAAGGCAGTAACTAAAGATGAGAGCAAGAAAACCTCTTATTCCTTTTTTTTTCTACCCACTTATTGTATGTCTTTTCCATTTAGAGATTATCTCACTATGTGTGTGTGCAGTGCATGAGGGGCCCATGTTCTCTACTTCCAAATGATGCTTAAGTACTAAGGAAATAGGAGAAATCTTTACCCAGTGTCTGGGACTGTGTTTGTGTGCCTCATCGCCTTCAAAGCTCTGATCAACAGCTTGCATTTGGCTTGAATCCCTTTCTCCTTTGCAGTATCTCTTTCTCTGCTTCATTCATCCCAACACTGGAAGTGAATGGTAAAGGCATCCTTAAAGTAGAACTCCCACAGGGAGTTCTGAGGGCAAGGAGACAAACATGATAAACTTTGCACATGGTTTAAATTATCATTGGTAATAAAACCATTCATCATCAACCCCCATGCTGAAGATTGGGATAGCTATTGCTCCTGAGGCTTCCCTGACTGAAAGAATGAAACATTTGCTGCTCTCTTGCACTCTTATTTTCTCTGGCCCCCATGGCTCTGGCTCAAGGTCTTGCTGCAGAATGATAGGACAGCTGCTCTGAGCTCGGTATACAAACATGATAGCCCAGGATTCAAAGGTACTCATCATTGCTGCTGTGTCTTTCTACTCACTGAAACAGGGCCTCCTCTAGCATGAGGACCGAATAAGTTCTCTGCAGCAATAACTAATCACTCAGCATCACAGCTGAGAGAGAGACGGATATGTCCTATGTGTGACTTCCCTGAGGTCTGGTGGTGATGGCAAGTCCCAGACAGGCCTCAAAAGGTTGAGGTTTCCTCAACTGACCATGCAAATTCTGCTTTATATGGTATCTTTGTGTTATCACGTGCAACATGAGGGTTGCAGTTTCTGGGAAGCAGAGTGAGATTACCTCTGGAGATGGACGCAACCAGCTTCTGCTCACCCTGCATGGTCTCTCAGAAGCTCAGAAAACAGGGCAGAGTCTGTGTTGTCCACTGCTTAAGACCCTAACTCAAAAACTAGCCATTAAAACTTTTCCAGCAGTGTCTAGCTCCTCATCTCCCTTACATTCCTTCTATCACTTCTCTTCCAAATTAATTGCCTCCACCCATAAATCCACTTCTTTCCAGCTTGGTGAATTTGTACTTATCTTCATGTCAGTTTTCCCAAAGCAAAATCCTTCTCGTTCAACCTGGAGTGCATGCAGGGCTCTCCCCAGTCATCAACCCAAATCTGGACTAGGAGGATCACTGTCAATTTGGTGTATGTGTTCTGTCAAGGCTGGTGAGGGAATAAAATGCTTGCCCTGCTTGGGCTGTCTGGAACCATTTCAGGTTTCTTGCTTCATGCAGTGCTTTCTTTAGATGGTATGGAACTGTTTGAATAATCACAATAGCAGGTTGCTGTGCTGGACTTCTTTCTGCAGCCAACAATGCTCTTTGGGTATCCTCCTTGTCCACAGAAGAAACATACATCCTATGCCATGTCACAGAAAGAATAGTGAAAAATATGGTATTTGGTTGCACCATGTGAGGGTTTGGGTGCTGTATAGCAAAAACATTAAGTAAAACTGCCTAAAAAGAGGTGCAGTCCTATAGGTACCACTGGCTTTAAGCCATTTTTATATACACTGAGAGCTTTGTATTACAAGGTATTTTATTGCAGATGAGGACAACATACTGCTCAAATGCTTTTCACATAGGTTTGGGGTATTTTTGTTTTGTTTTGTATTTTACAAATAGCTTCATTTACTTCTTTCTTTGCATCTGTTTTACACTGCTGCATCTTTGCAATTCAATCTTGTTTAAACCAGTGATGATCACAAACCTTCTGCTGCTGGGAGACCCACAGCCGTTTGGAGGTCAAGGTTGTGCCCATTTGACCCAGCTAAAAGCTTGGCCTTAAGGCCATTACAAAGCTGTGATGACGGGACAAGTAAGGTTGGAAAAAGGCTTGCAGTCATCCAGGGGTTTACTCTGATGCACAGCTCTGCTATAGTAGAGATGAACTCAGACCCACAGCAACACCTGGAGTTCTGCAGGAGTATGGTCAACTGTGAACCTGAAAGGGGAGGCATATAGACAGACAAACACCAGGAACACCACTTCATGAAGTGCAATCTTACCGTTGCAATGTTATATTAACAGCTCTGGCTTCAAGTGGATGCAACAGCACATGGACCACATCACATTGCTGGAGAAAGAGCACAGGAAGAGAGTGGAGTCTAATGTGGTTCCTCTGTCAGCACAATCCATCTTTACCCATATCTGCTTGGTGATTTGTTCTGTCCTTATCATTTCAGCACTGCAGCAGGTAGGGAAATTAACAATAAAATGATCATCATAGAGAGCCACCAGAGTTGTAGTGTGGTGGCTGGTCTCTGCCTAGCTTGTTAGCTCCACTATAAAACCCCTCACTGCTCTGCCACAGTCAGCAGGTCCCAGATTTACAGATGTCAATGCCGAGTTTTTGTTTCAGTGCTTTATTTGGTATTGAAATGAGTAAGAAATAAGGTGTCTGAACAAGAAGTCAGACACAGAAACATCTTTGTGGATTTGGCCATACAAGTCTAGCCAATAAATACCTGAAATGTCTCATCCTCTGTTGAGAGTCTGTTCACACCTCAGCTGTGCAAGCCCTTGGTAATCCTGCTGCCTGCAACGGCAAGGTATGGGTACCAGGACAAGGAGCACTTTCCATAAATCTGCTGTTTAAAAAAATAGACATTATCCAGCCCCTCTTTACGATTTGTGGATTTTTTGTTATTTAACACATTGTCAATCCTGTAACAAACTCCACACAGCACAACAAGATTTGCAGTAAATTTTATCTAGCAAGTAAAAAGCAAGTGGTGGGGGGATAGGTTGTTTGTTGTCTGTAGCAGTAAGGTTTTTTGATGGTTTACCTTTAGCTGAAGCTTGCTACTCTGAAGTCAGAAGGGTGAACTGCAGCTCCATTAGGCTTGTTCAGATGTCAAAAAATTACAAAAAGTGTTACAATAGGGAGTGTTTTTTCCTTGAACAAATATGACTGAAGCAATGACATCAGCTCCCAGGGAGGACTGCTACTGCCTCAGCAGTGTTATTTTTTGGAGCAGATACAAAGCTGAGGTCTTGTTCTTTGAGATTTTACTAAGAGAGTGCCCCTTTTATTTTCTGAATTTCAGCGCCCCAAATGCCCTGGGGAAACTCCAGCTCCAGTAGGTACAGCGGACATGAATAGATAATCTAAAACAACTGCAACAGGTAGGAGCAAAGATGCTCCTAGTCTCAGCTTTTCCTTTCCACCTGTCCTTCTTACCATACATATTTCTAATCCATGCCAATGGAATGCCAAACCTCTTTTATCCTGCCCTAAGTGTGCAGGAATGATCTTGCCCAGGAAACCCCTCTGCTTCATGAATGGTATTTCACTGGAGCCATATAACTCTTGCACCTGAAATTATGCAATAGCTTAGGTCTGAAATCCCTCCGCTAACTAGAAGAGATTATTCCTGCATTTATCCTGGTGTTTTCTCTGAGCTTAGTCTTAAAGCAGAGAACCCAGGGGCACTTCACTCTCATTACTCAGCTTCCCCAAATGTTGTAGTTGAGTTTAGGAACAGCAAGAGAGGTGACACGAACTCCATGATTCAGAAGGCATAATGGCTTATTAATAGAGTATCACAGTCTTATAGAGAAGATCGTGCACCTAAGACCTGATTGGTCTTTAGGGGACTCCTTGATTAAACAGGGAAAAACTCCTTCTTATAAACATCCTGCACAACACCAGGTGCAAGGGATAAGATAATAATTGTTTGAATTCTTTTCTCTAGGTTTCCCAGACTGAGTTATCTCTGTTCTCTCTTCAGAAGAATTGAGAATAACCACACCCAAAAATTTCAAAACACAAGCCTTGAAAAAAATGTTTCAAGCTTAAATTTTCATTAAGGCATTTAGGCTCCCCCATGACCCTCCAACTGCATTCCTGAGATTTAATTATGTCCCTCTCATCTTCCTTTTGTACTATCTGTGATTTGACAGAGAGTAAGGCAATGGCAACTTATCACGGGATGATGCTACCTTTCAACAGTCTCTGCTCAGGCCTTAGGAAAGAGCTCCCCTCCCATGGCTAGCCATGATCTTACTTGTCCTGTATGGGGTATGGCTGCCAGTCCTCCAACAGGACACAAACATGCCAGATAGTTTTTGCAATTGAGAGACATTCTGCTCCAAAGCCCTTTTTTATTGTTATGATGATTAAATTAAAGACTGAAATTTATAGGTTGAAGTCTGACAGGTCAGCCTGCTCCCCAGTGTTAGCCCACTGTGCTGTGATAATTTTTTTTTTGTTAAAAAATCAGGGCGTGGTTACAGGAGAAAGAGTGCCAATATTGGTATAACCAAACTATTTATTCTTGGAGAACTGTTAATGCTGGGTCATTTGCAACAGCCACCCAGTGCACACTCAAACTCTGCAAGGCAGTGTTTCCTCATTTTCACAATGACCCAGCTGTGATACCAACAGTCACACCCATTCCGAAGGGGGTCATCTCTGCTAATGGGCCATCATGAACTCACAGCTTCAAGGACTCCAGAAATATTCTATTACTCATAGAATTATATCATTCCACTGTGTAACTCCCTGCTCTGGAGGAGGTACCACCTGAACCTGACCACATATAGTCTTGAGGTTTGGGAACTTGGTGGGTGGGACACCCCCACCACTGGACATCCAAAGGGGAATCTGAATTTCCACAGGACCACCGCTTTCAACAAGACCACAACCATCATTTCAACAGCACTGCAACCATTGCTTAATCAGACTGTGACCACCACCCCTAACCAACAGTTTAAGACAGTGTTTCTGTACTATCACCTTTATTGTAATATTCCTATTAAATTGGAACTCCAACTTGAAATTTCTCACAAGGTATTTGTGTGGGGTTAATTTCTCCCACTGGTTTACCTTCAAACCAGCACACATTTGCAGAAGGAAGAAGAAACAAAAGAACTAATGAGCAAACTATTTCTCAGCTTGCAGGACAAACTTGTAGACAAGTCTGAAAGTGTTTCCCTTAGAGTCAGCAGCAAAAATCCTATAAACTCCAGAGGAGAAGACTGTCTCTGAAGAAATGGAGATTTGGGGGGAAAAAACAAACCAGGTAACAAACTCTACAGAATTTAGATCATCCTCTTAAGCCCCAACTCCCTGCTTTACAAGCATCTTTCTTCTTGTTCTAGCTCCATTTTTGATGCACCCCAGATAATGCCAGACATGGAGGGGTGTTTCTTCACACCCTCACCACCCTCTCTGACCTTCTCCTCCCCGCCTCCACAGGGAGTTTGCACCCAGTGTACTATGCCATGTGTCTCCCAGGAAGAGGTACTCAGTTTTGGCTGAGAATGTAAAGGTTCCCATTGGTGTGACAATACTACTGCTGTTCAATTAATAAAGAGTCAGACTTGCAATATTGCCATGTGTGGCCTTCGCTGTGTCATAAATCAGTGTTAAGCAAGTTTAAATTACTTAGGGTAATGAAGATTTTCAAAGTAATGAAGGTTTTCAAACTCCAATTTTTATTTCACTGATCAGCATCTTATCAATCAGGAGCCTGAGGGAACCGGAGAACAATGGAAGGGAGAGCAAAACAGCATTAGCAGATTGTCGAGGATCTATCAGTAAACCTATAGTTGGCATATGGAAAGTCTTGGAAAACACTCTCTCACTGCATGTTGTCTTTCAAACAAACAAAAAACAAACAAATGCTTGAAATCCATAGAGTTCAGAATACCTGCGAAGATACTTTTGGTAATGTCAGAGATAGGGACAGAACATGGGATCTCCAGAAACCCTCTCTCTCTTTGGAAAAATTGCTTGTAAAGAGCCACTTTGGATGAAGGTTTGCATTTCAGTGGTACTGAATCCCAGAAAAGTGGTCCAGCCTCCTTCCCCTCGAACACTGCTCTGACTTTCACGGCCCTGCAGTCATTAAGCCAAGCCAGGTATTTCAGCAAAAACTGCTGTCATGGTTTGACACTGGCCCAATGCCAAGCACCCACAAAGCCGCTCACTCATCCTCTGCTACCACAAATGGGCAGAAGAGAGAAAGAAAAATTAACAAAGGCTTCATGAGTTGAGATAAGGACCAGGAAAAAAACACTCCAAGGGCAAATCAGGCTCAACTTAGAAGTACAAAGTGAATTTTTTACTAACAAAATCAGAGCAGAATAATGAGAAGTAAAATAAGCCCTTAAAACACCTTTTCTTCCCCCAACCCCTCCCTCCTTCCCACTAATAGTGCAGGGAGATAGGGCATAGGGGTTTCAGTCAGTTTGTCAGATGAGATCTTCTGCTGCTCCAGGAGAGGAGTCCTTCCCTTGTGAGACCGTGCGGTCCCTCCCATGGGAGACAGTTCTCTGGGAACTTCTCTATTGGGGAATTTCTTGTGGAACAAGGCCATGCTGTGCCCCTAAAGGAATTGAACAAAGAGCTGAACAATTTCAGCCTTCAGAATAGCTACTTGTAGGAACAGGACTATCCTGGTCTGTAGAACATCAGAACATCAAGCAATGTTCTGTTCTGGTCAATCTTGTTCTGTAGATACAGGTTAGATACTTTATAATTACCAGGCCATCCTTGAAGAAACAGTAAGCATTGTATAAGAGATAAAGAGCTTTCTACAAATACAATAGGCATTATGCTAGAAAGAGTTGATTGTTAAGCAGGATGTGAAAGCCATATGTAAGCATAACAAAATCAGATACCTTTTTGCCGCTTGTAGTTGCCAACCAATTAACAAGCAATATGTGTATATGATGACAT
>VXAX01000408.1:592519-606365 GCA_013399835.1 Leptocoma aspasia | reverse complement strand
AAAGGTAATAGGTTCAAAACTGGCGAATGGAATTACTCTCTTATAGTTTGCAATTGCCTAATCGAACAGAAGCTGCCATGGCAAGCCTACCCAGATTCAAGACGGAAGGTGACATTCAAATAACCTTAAAAGTTCCTGTTATTATACTCTATTAACTACAAGAGAGGTATGAAACCACCTGCCTTGAGATTTACATATATCTACTTCTTGTCAAGCTCAGGGTAAAGCTTAACACTGCAGTGCAGATTACCCCATGCCTAGGTAATGTCTGGTACTTATATTTTCTTCTGAAACATTAATTCCTGGCCTCCATCATGATGTTGGACCAAACAGATGTCTCTCCAATCCAGAACGGACAAGCTTGGTTTCTTGTCGGGAAGCATATTTATAAGTCCTGTCACAAATGAAGCAGTCAATACATACTAAGAGGACAAAGAATTTTGTGACATAGGAAGAAAATCTTCTATTTTCTATATATGTAATTATGGTATACATAATTAATTATTCTGTTACACACTGCAGTATAAATTCTGGCTTGCACCCTGATATACTTACTATGTTTCTAATTCAATAAGCTAACTATAATCAATTTTGAAATATAGGCAAATCAGAGTACGTAACAAGAGCCTATGCTTCCCTAGGACATCCATCATGGGTTTAGTTGGCTATAGACAAGACTATCCATGGAAATGCCAATATCATACTAACCTTCCATAGTCTGCTTTGATTACCATTACCAAGCATCTTGCAAACTTTCAGCCTAAAATGTCAGTGTGTAGCTTTGGAGAAAAATAAAACCTTTTTGTGATTCCTCCTCTCACAGTGTATGAAAATCTCCCAATTGCCAACAGAATGAAAAAGGATTATTTCATCATTACCTAGAAGTGAAATATTTATTCCAAGGATTTTGCTTTGATGAATATTTGTGGTTTAAATGCTTGGAAAACAAAAGGCCATTACTCACTTGCACATGACAAAACAAAATATTATGGCTGCCTGCCTTCTCAATGAGCCCTAAAGGTTATGTTGGACTAGACATGCATGGAAGAGACAGCAGAAAAGGCAGAGGGATGTGTCTTAAGTTGTAGATCAAAGCTTCATTCACTAACATATTGGAAATGTCTCCATAGGTGCCCTATATATAAGTGGAAAGAGGTTGACAGGAATTTACCTTGGAAGGCTTTTTTGTGTTTGTGCCCAAAGCACATAACTACACAATGCAGATTACCATGAGGTGAGGAACTATTCTCCTGATCAAGAAACAGGCAAACACGGTAAACTCACTTCTCATCCAGTGGGCACAGTCAGAACTTGACCTAACATGCAAGGGCAGTGTCTTGCAGGTGAGATGGAAATCTGGCAGACCTGCTTCTCTTGGAAACCTGAAATGCTAGTCAGTGAGACTAACAGTTATACTTCAACTTCAGCTCCTCCTCCTGCACCCTGGCTCCTCTGGCCTTCTCATCCATCACATTTCCTTATAGATATATAAGTGATTCCAGTATAGAATTACCTTGTTCCCAAAACATCAGTCTCTTTGGTTACTCTTCTGGAAAATAATCCTTGTTGACATGAAACTCTTCTCTGGTTTGTTCACAGGCTTTCTCACTAAAGAACCAGTTGAATCACACCAAACTGGGGCCCACAAGCAAATTAGCATGGAAAAGGCAATCACTGAAATAGAACCTTAGATGAATGCATAAACAAGATAGCTTGATGACATGGTTGAAGCCACAGATGTCGGGATTTACTCAACCAACACGTTTTCTTTGCTGAGTCTTGCATGCAGTTTAGCCACAAGGCCTGCAGTAAGCCTGCATTTCCCACTTCCTAAACTTAAATTTTGGTGTGCAATTCCTATTAGCCTGATTGTGCCTTAATAAAACTGAAAGAGATCAGGGGAAATTTAGGTTGATTATCCCATTGTTCCAAAATGGCTTTCAATGAATCCTCAGCAGATCCCAGTACTTTGTTAGGACAGGTAGGAACTTCTGTAAACTTAAGATTAGCTTAAAAGAGGGTGAAAGAGTGTAGAATGAGAGAATGAAAAAGAGATAAGAGGCCCAGCAGTGGCTGCCACAGTCAATGGTAAAGCAGACTCTTAGAAGAACCACAAACATTATTCTACATTGTGTTTTTCCTCTTATATTTTTTAACTCTTCCTCCCTGTCTCCTCCATCTCCCCTTTTGCTCTCCACAAAACGAGATGGAGGAAAAGACAGTTCAGAGAAGCCTGTTGTTTAAGAATATGTATCCTTTGCATAGAAGGGAAAGAAGAATATGCAAAACCCCATCAATTATTCATACTTTTGCAAAATCAGATGTGACTGTACTGCCAATTTTTTTTAAATTATAATCTCCTTTACAACACAATTCCTTTAATTGAAACACAGATCAAAATAGTTTTGTATCAGATGGGATCCTGATTTATTTATTTAAAAATAAACATAATTTGTAGATATTTTGTAAATATTCAGAATCTGAAAAAAATCATTCAAATATAATGCATAGAATTTAAATAAAAACACCCTAAAAACTACTTGTGATATCATAAAATAAGCTCAGTGTGCATACCTAAGAATACCAAAGGGCATAATCCATCAAAGGAGAATAATCCCTTGTTGTGTTATAAACACAAATCAAGGGAGTATAAAACCTATATAATGTCACAGTTTTATATTGAAACACAAATGTTAGCACCAGGATAGATTTTGCTTTCAAGATACAGATCTGTGTTGCATTACCCCTGGGTGAGCTCATTACATGCCAGGTCAACTCTGGTTTGGTTTGTGATCGATTTCCGCAAGCAGCTTTCTAACTCTATGAGGGTAATGATGTGTGCAACTTGCTCCAGCATGAAGTCTTTCAACAGGAAAAATTTCCTGGCTGATAAAGACTGTAGCCCTCCCCCGGAAAATTGTGTGCTTGCTCAGCCTGCATGTCCTCCACTGGTAGAAAAATTTTCACAAAGCATAAAATTCTAGACACTCTGATGTGAGCTACAGTTTGGAACAGGAAGAAAGTGTATTAACCCAAACTGATTGAAATCAGGGATCCAAACTGAATGTCCTCTTTAGGATTTGAATTTTAAAAAGCTTTATCTTGATATAAGTCAAGTATACTATTATATTTGCAACTGTATAGCACATAGTAACATAGACAAATAAGGAATGTAAAATAATAATATCTACTTTAAGTAGATTTGGGTTCTGAAGTATTAAAGGTGGCTTTCAACCTCTTTAGGAGAGATCAAAAATGCAGGAACAACACAAAATTATTTATTAACTATCCCAAGCATCTGACAATGTGCCTGTATTACAAAGGTTAGGATCTCTTTAGATTCTGATCATCTACAATACTGAAAGACCACTATGCAGCCTTTTCCTTCTAGAAAAAAGTTGGAAGATGAATGGTCTAATTTGTCCTACATGAAGTTTCCCTTCTGGGCTTATGTAGGCGTCAACTTGGCATATAGATTCCTCTCCCACAGGTTGTCAGTGTAGAAGGAAGGACAGCAAAAAAGACATGAGATGAGAAGCGTTCAACTTTGCTCCATCTGAAATAAATGGGACATTGAAAATCCTGACCCAAAGTGATATGTAATATGCATAACAAGGAAATAAGTATTCTTATACTTAAAAAAAAAATTTGCCTTTCCCACATTTGTTATTGTTTCATGATTCTTCAGACTGAGGGGGAAGGAAAACAGCAAAAGCAAAGGAGATGGGAGGCAGAAAAATAAAAAGAAAAAAAGAAGGATTAGGGGAAGAGAAGGCTGTCCTTCTGTGGCCAGTAGTTCTTTCAGTTGTTTCTGACAGGCATGTAGGGCAGAGCCTGTTCTGGTAAAGGCCAAGGAAACTAACCCAGGTGATGAACATCTACACGTCTGCTGCACATCACTCTGTGAGTGTGCTTTGTGTCCGAGAATGTTTAGCTCCGCCTTGGGGGAAGCCATGGCTCTCCCTTCACAAGAGGTGAAAAGAGGCCGGGGGGAAAAGGTTCTGAGTAGGGATTTGGAGCAAGAAGTCTGCACCTTCACCAGGGTATGCTTCAGCAAACTTCAGCACGCCAGGAAAAGCTAAGCTTGCTTGACTGCAGCTGGATGCTGACAAAGGCTGCAAAAGGGCTGGTGGTGACAAGTTACACAAGATCCACAAGTTAGTGGATCTTCCCCTATAAATTTAATGCTCTGTAATGGACACTGCTGGACAACTCTCATTTATAGCTTCTTGGGCAACAGTAGCTGAAAACAGATAAGGATCAAAAGGTGTTAACAGTTCTGAAAAGGAGTAGGCTGGGAAAACAAATGCCCAGCAGGTAGGAAAACAAATTTATATTGATGCTCAATAGTCATCTGCTGAGAATGAAGGCAGCATTCTAGAATTAGCAAAATAATCAAACAATGTTGAAGGGTAGCAGAGGGACATCCAAGTCTGTGTGATTCACTTCCTACCAAATCAATCCTTTTGGTTTAAATGTAAGCACTTTCCCAGTCATCACAGTTTCAGAGTATTCAGAGTTGGAGCGTTTTTTGGCTCTAATGTAACCAGAACATGCAGTATAGAAATGCATTGTGATGTTTACTTTGTTTTTAATGGCAAAATTCATAAGTTTTCATAGATTCTTTTAGAATCAAGGTTTTACCAAGGTAACACCACTGTTCCTTACACCCTTAAACGGGGAAGAAGGGGCAATGTTTTCTGTCATTGATACTGACATTTTGAAGTCCAAAGTCAAAATAAAGAATTACTGTAAGGTAAAGTATACACAGTGGGGAGAAAGCCTGTTGCTACTTTCCAAATTGAGTGGGAAACACAGCAAAAATCTTAATTGCCTTTAAACATTGCTGTCCAGTGTTGCTTACCCTCTCTACTAAGACTTCACATTTCTGGTCTGAAGATATTTTCTACCATTTGGCTCTCATCATGTGATTCTCTGTTAGACATGATAAAAGCTTATTATTAAAAGTTTATTCTACAAGGTAAACACTAGAAGGATAATCCTGTAAGCCTCCAACCTGCATTTCAATGTACTAATTCCTTTGAGTTTCTTTAGGTTTTCTAACTAGCATGTCTTTTCTGGACATCAAATTATTCCTAAATACTGTCCCAAAGCCCATCACACTTCTGAAAAAAATACAGAGGTTTTAACAAGCCAGTACTCCAGAGGCAGTTGAGCATTTTCTACAGAGTTAAATAATCTTTTCTATTCTAATTGGGTTGTCTCTACTTCCGTGTCCAAATATTACAATAAACTTCTGGAATACCACTTTGCCCTGCCAGAACATGGTCTCTATCTAATAGAAAAACTAATTTTTAGAACCACTTCTTTGCCAGTGGAAGACCACAATATCTTAAAAATTACATTCTGTCTTTTTTCCAAAGAGTTCATATTTGTCTTTATTAAAATTAGAGACAGTAGATCCTCAGAATTTCTTCTTGTTATGGCTATTATTTTGTTCTATTTTTTCGTTTTCCATTTTTGGGGTTTTTTGTTAATTTAAATGTAAAATACCAGCAGCCCATAACAGAAATGCATAAACTGTACCACACCAAGTCATATTACTCTAATGACATCATTAATGTAGGATACTATTTATAGGTAATGTCTCAATATATCGCATTATTTAATTACCAGAAAACAAGACACTTTTATTTTTACTAGTAAATAAAAATTTAAACCTGTCATTTTCAGTGGAAATATATTTTAACCTGTCCTGTGGACTGCTGAGGCTTTACCAATGGAACCTAAGTAATGACATGAGTTAACAGAAGTTTTGTGATTCTTTAAACCTTGTTTTTCTAAGCTGAGAATATAAGCCTGGTTGTATGACAGAATTGATGTATGTGCATATTGCTGAAAATTAGCTGAAAATTTCAAAGAATATTGCTGAAAATTAGCTGAAAATTTCAAAGAATGGCTGTTGCAAACACAGGACAGAATTGACCCAGCGATTTTGCTGTCTATGTTAGTGGAGGGTGAGATTTTCACAGCACAGTAGAATAAGTGCAGAGGTTCTGGTGGATTTATGCCAACCTCATATTGCATCCTTCACGTCAGTCTTACTCATCGGCAAAGCTAGGAAATTGTCTTTGCATGGGGAAGTAAAATGTTGCTTCCTCTGAAAAGCTAGAATTCTACTTGCTGGCAATTTTATCAGCATATTAGAAAAGTCAAACCACACAGTTGGATAGAAGATAGAAGATTATGCTAAGCATCTTTGCTAAGGACTGTCTGGGAGCAAGCAGAAAATATGCCAACTGAGCCAGTGCACCTGTTTTCAGGTTTATTACATTTAGCACAGGGGAAAGCAAGAGAAAATTTATAATAAAACAAGCTCAATCTTTGTCTTTTAATGGGCTTTGCTGAAGCGAGGGCCCTAATCTTTTCTCATGGGTAGTGAAAGCCCAGGTCAGATGACTCTGAGGAGAATAAAGGGCTATGAAAAGTCATATTAGGATGCCAAAGGCAAAGCCAATGCAAAATATTTAGTTAATGAATTATAGCATTATAAACTTGAAAAGAGCCTTACAGTTTGGCACTCTAATAGAGGTGATGAGCAGGTTATACCTAGTCTGCACAATATTCTTAGAATGGAACAAGGACTTTTGAGTATGTTGTTAATTTCCTTTAAAAATAACGTTTTTCTTTTCACCTGAGGTAAAGCAAAATCCTTCATTTAAATGAAAGATTGTTTAGTTTTGCTTTCATGACAAAAGGAGCAGTTGTGTCCCTGCAGCCCATGGAGGATCACAGTGGAGCAGATATATCCACCTGTAGCCTCTGGAGGACATTGTGTTGGAGCAGGTGGATGCCTGAGAGAGGTTGTGACGCTGTGAGAAGCTGATACTGAAGTAGGTTTGTTGCCAGGACCTGCAGACACATGAAGAGAAGAGCCCATGTTGTGGCAGATTTGCTGGCAGGACTCATGACTCCACGGAAAGGACCCATGCTGGAGCAGTTTGGGAAAATCAATAGCCCATGGGACGGACTCACATTGGAGAAGTCAATGAAGGACTGTCTCCTTTGAGAGGAATCCCATGCTGGAGCAGGGGAAATGAGTGAGAATGAAAGAGTGACAGAGACAGGGTATAATGCACTGAATGTGACCCCAATTCCCCATCTCCCCATGCTATTCGTAGGAAAGAGGTAGTGAAATTAGGAATGAGGCTGAGCCCAGAGATAAGGGAGGGTTGGGGGGAAGTGATTTTAAGATTTGAGTTTATTTGTCATTACGTTACTCTGATTTTGATTGGCAATAAATTGAACAAATGTCATTAATTTGCCCCAGTTAAGTCTGTTTTGCCCTGACGTTATGTTGTCTCCTGATAAGACTCATGACTTTCATTATATTTTGTCTCCCCTGACCAGTTGAGGAGCAGTGCTAGAGAGACTTTGGTGAGGATTTGGCAACCAGTCAAGATCAACCAACCACACTCATTTAAGCAAATCTGGCTTAATAGGGATGAACACTCAGTCCTTTTTTTAGAAAAAGTCTATGAGGTTTAATAGATCTTGGTTTTGGCACCATAAAGTCACTAAATCTTTCTCAGTTTGGAGTCTCTTTAAACTTCTGCTTCTTTCAACTTTCTGTTGCTTGTATTTTCTTTTACAAATGTCTGGGTTTGGGAAAACTTTGTTTTCCCACACTTCTTTCCATTGTACATCTTTAATAAAGGCAAAAATGAAAAAATATTCAGAAATTAATCAAAAATCTATTCAAGCTCCCAACCCCCAAACTTCTCCATAATTTCAAATTGTCTCAAAAATGTATACGTAAATTAAAAGCATAAGTAAACTAACAGTGATTTGGGGCAAAGTTATGTGCTTTTAAATGTTTGCTTTTCTTGCCAGAAATTCAAGTTCTTTTCCCCAAGTTTTGCAAGGTGATTGAAGACAGAAGGAAGTAGAGAGGGGTGGCATATAATTTTGTTATTCATTTTCTTGAATTAAGATCTGTGACTCTTCAAAAAACTTTTTCAGTCTGAATATGAAACAACACTCCTCTATGCATTAATACATTTACATTTCAAATGTTAGCAAGTTTTATTCCTCCATTGGTCCATTTTTCAATCACCAAAATTTATTTCGCAAGTTTTTATAATCCAAACACCAAAGTATATCTAAGTAATCTCAACATTCCCACAATAACATAAAATATTAAAATAAAGACAAAGATACTATAGTAGATAATCTAAATCTACCCCTTCTCACAGTAATTTTTAGGTAAAATTCCTCGAATGTCAGATGTTTATAAGGTTAATTTAAGAAGTTAGGGAAAGAAATAAAAAGTTTACATGATGGGAGATAAAAAGGAATGGTCACTTTTGTCATATTTCATCAACAGAGAAACTGGTCTCCTTAGTTCAGAAAAGAAAAGCCAAACATTAGTGGAGCAATAAACTCTCATTAGCAAGAGTTCTGAATTTCTGTTCTATGTAAAAATATCTGTGGTATTTTTGTTGTGTTTTTTTGTTTCTTTGGTTTTTTGTTTGTTGGGGTTTTTTGGGGTTTTTTTTTTGTTTTTTGTTTTTTTTTTTTTATTGTGGGTATGGGTTTTTTTTACATGTCTTCTCATAACTTACAGAATATAGAAGCCCACTGCTAATTCCATCAGAATTTTATCTGGGTTTATATCCTTTTTTCACATCTTCTTTGAAAATCAGAAACTATGAAAATAAAAGCATTGTGTCCTCTGGAATACAAGAAGTCAGAAGCTGCCTATGAATTCCCTGAACATAATGATTAATTGTGTATAGTGTAATGCTTTTCCACCCCTAACTCCAAGCACTATAACCCCTTTCCCAATGCCCTGGGGCCTAAGATACCTGTTCCAATTTCAGGCCAACTTTTCACCTCTAGAGTAAATGGCAGCAACTGTTATTGCTGACTGTAATGTCACCACACGTATCTGTCACCATTTCATTATTTATACAAACAAGAGAATTGAAGACAGGCAACAAATACATACATTTCTACCACTTCAATCCTTGGGAATGGAATCACTTTCTGTCATGACTATTTTTAGTGAAGCTTGTTTCCAGTCAAAGGCAAGAAGCATTATCAAGGAAATAACTTATTCTAGCATCGCATTACTGGCCACTTCTGGACAAATCACTGTTGCTTCAGAAAATAACATTATCTGAGGTCCCAAGGTCCTTTTCATTCACTTACTGAGAATTTCATTTGAGAGAAAAGACAGGGATCTTTCAGAGGGGTACTTTCTTCCAAACTTGTCCTCTTGAATTTAGGCAGTTTAAGGGAACAATAACTGCTGACAAGTTCCTTATTACCACCAATTAATGGCCAGTTTGTTAATTAGTGTCCTGAGGCAAAGTTAATGTAGTGTTTCCAGCAGAACCCAAAACAAAAACATAGAATATTTTTGGATATGGGCTAACAGCTCTGTTTTATTCAGTATTTTTCTTAACAAGGACAGATTTTCCTGTCCAAACCAGTGGACTGCAAAGTGCACATGCTGGGAAAAGAAATCAGCTTCATTAAAAGGAAAAATAGTAATAAACTGGCTGTGGTCTTTTTCCTGACCCAGAACATGGCAAGTTCTCAGTACACTCAGGAAAGAATAAAACTTCAAAAAGAAGACCGGGGCGGGGGGGCGGGAAAGGAAGATGTGAAAGTGTTTTCTCTGCCTTTTCAATGAAAACTCCAATCAATCCCAGAGGCTTTCTGACAGATTCTTTCACTACCCCCTATTATTTAAAGAAAAATAATCATCACTGGACCAGATGACCCACTGTCCTCTCTTCCAACCTTACCCATTCTGTTATTCTGTGATCTATCCACTACTGAAAATGCCTTCAATGATCTAACAACTTTCTTTTCTTTTTCTTTTTCTTTTAGTACCCAAAACAAAACATCCCACAAACTCATGGAGTTTCAGCTCAGAACTGCTGTTTGCTTTGGAGATATCTCTGCTTATTACAAAATTATGAACTTTATGAAGGCAAATTCAGAAACTGTCACAAACCCTTCCCTGTCCACCACATTTCTCTGGCCTCTCAGAGCTGTGATCTTCACCTTTTTCTCATCTAATGAGCAGAGATATACAGGACATCTCTCTTATGAGTAAGGGTGCTCCTGGAGCAGTGTCTGCACTGGGCATCAAAATATTTTGGGCTTTCCTACAGGTTTCCCAACAGTGTGGTACTCAGGGGCCTCCAGAGAAGGAGCAGAAACAATTCTTGAACTGGTTGTACAACCTACTTCCATTTCTAAAGACAGCAAAAAATCCTCCAACCACCACATGGCAGAGAATCACAAAACTTTCTAGGAGTGACCTCAATTGTCACTATTTCTACATCTGCTAGACTGTTCCTCATATTTTACTGTCCCAGTTAAATAAGGCAAAATTGCTGCTGGCCTCTGCTGTATGTACGAGACACCTTAAAGGCCATGGATTTCTCCTTGATTTTCCATAAGGCTAAGAGCCAGAAATGAGAGCAGACCCATCTGGCTCCTCTATGAGCCACGCAGACAGTAGAGCCGAGGCAGTCGTGCCAGTGAGAATGACTCTGAACAGCTCACAGTGAGGTTTCTCCAACAGAGAGGCTGAATTTTCATGCTGCAACAGCTCATTCCATGACTCTCCAGGAAGAGGTGGGCTACAGCTGGCAGCTATAGTCACCTCAGGCATCAGTGAGGACATACTCCCTATCACTGAAGGATAAGACCCGACAAAAAAGTAGAATACTATAAATATTAAGTTTTATTTGTTACTATGGTATAGTCAGGCTGATTTAGCTTCAGACTTTGCATCAGCCAAACACAACTTTCAGACATGAAACATTTATAAATGTCTGCATTTAATTACAGTGGTGAAACTTCTTAAAACAATTCTCTAAACATGTTAAACCACATGAAATGCAATCAAAGTTGTACCAAATTTCTAAAAACTGCACAAATTTTTAATTGTATAAACTATATTAAATTTTAATACCAGCCAAGATGTACTTACAGCAAAACCAAAGTAAGGCACACACAAAAAGGGTGGTTGGTGATTGAATGGATACTTTCCCCACAGACGGATTAATGAAGTATGGTGTCAAAATTCTTCAGAGAGTAATCAGGGTTTCATTTGTTAGGTTAATGTATTCATTACTGACAAGAACTCTGCTATATATAAAAGGAGTTTTCAATCAAGAGGCATCTTTTACATGCTTTTCTCCCCATCACATCTCCAAATGAATGTAAATCATTGAATTGTATCAATGATTGTAATCAATGAATGTAAATCAAATGAATTGTAAATCATTTAAGTTATGAACGACTTACTGATTAAGGCAGTCTATATATTTTATACATGTATTTATAGTTTATAACACAACAATAAATTAGGATTTTTAGGCTTTCTCTGTTATCCTTTTCTTTTGGGTTTTTTATATGAGTGTCTTTTTGAAGAAAGCATTGTCATCTGATAATATGTCAAGAATTGGCAACACTGACATTGTTTTGACACATTGATTTGACATAAATTGCTGAGTCCATTTATGTAACATCAACTACATTTATAAAAGCAAAGAGGTATAGCCTAAGAACTCTCATATGATTTGTGTACAGTTTACTCCCCAAGAGTGCAGCCCTAAGAAATCTGGAGATTCGACATCTTACCATTCATTTTTAAATAGGAGATATTGACTTCAGCCAATTATGGTTTTTATCCGTGGTCAGTGTGGGGTTAACACATTACGTGTGAACTGTAAAGCAAGACAGGTCTGTTTCTCAGATCTGATGTGCAGCAGGAGGTCTCTACCAAAGGCTGAAGCTAGAAAAGACATCTAAAGAGGTACTAAAGTCTTACACTGATTCTGACTGTAGTTTATATAAGGATTTTGTCAGGTGGCCTAAAGAAAGAGGCTAAGGCAAACACTATAACAAATGTCCTCCAAGGAGTATTTGATAACACTTAGTTTATTAAACATGCTAGTAAATACTAGTTAAAGTGTAGCACATCTCACATATAAGCACCCAAACACTCTTTCCAAGATTATGTTCAGGGGGGGAGATGTCAGACTAGTTTTGCCAAACTATACACTCCCATAAAGAAAATGACCCTCTGTTTCTGTTCTGTCTTCACTTAAGGAGTGTGTATTAGGTTAATTAACATACCTTTATAGTCCTGACATCTCATGTTTGAAGCAAGAGCATAAACACAAGTCTAATTTTTGCCACTGGGTCTTATAATTTAGGAAGGCTGAACTGACACAGTCTGAACTCTCCTAAAATAATGAGGACTTCACACTGATGCTCCCAAAACACAGGATGAATAGTGTTTTTCAGGGGTTGACACTGGGAGCAGTGCTGTTTAACAGCTCTCTTAGTGACGTGGACAGTGGGATTGAGTGCACCCTCAGCAGGTGTGCTGACCACCTCAGGCTGTGTGGTGCAGTCAACACACTGGAGGGAAGCGATAATGCCATCCAGAGGGACCTTGACAGGCTTGAGAAGTGAGCCAGTGCAGACCTCATTAAGTTCAACAAATGTCCTGCACATGTCTCAGATTAATCCCACAAATTAATATAGGATGGTTGAAGAATGATTTGGGAGCAACCCTGAGGAAAAGGACTTGGGGATATTGGTTCACAAAAAGCAGGATGCGACCTGTCAGTGTGCACTGGCAGCCCAGAAAGCCATGGGCCACATCAAAAGCAGTGTGGCTAGCAGGGAGAGGGAGGGGATGATCCCCCTCTACTCTGCTCTGGTGAGATCCCACCTGGAGTTTCGCATCCAGGTGTGGGGTCCCCAAAATAAGAAGTATGTTAAACTGCTGGATTGGGTCCGGAGGCAGGCCACAAAGGTACTCAGAGGGCTGAGGTACCTCTCCCGTGAAGACAAGACAAGAAAGCTGGGGTTGTTCATCCTGAGGAAGAGAAGGCTCCCCTTATAGAAGCCTTTCAGTTCCTAAAGGGAGCTTGTAAAAAAGCTGGAGAGGGACTTTATGCAAGGGCATGTATTGCTAGAACAAGGGGGAATGGCTCTAAACTGAAAGAGGGTAGATTCCCTTCAGACATTATGAAGAAATTCTTTAGTGTGAGGGTGTTGAGACACTGGGACAGATTGCCTAAAGAAGCTGTGGATACCCCATCCCTGGCAAAATTTGAGGCCAGCCAAGACTGGGCTTTGAGAAACCTGATCTAGTGGAAGGTGTCTGCCCATGGCAGGGGTTTGGAACCAGAGGATGTTTAGGGTCTCTCCAAACCCAAACCATTCTATGATAGAAATTTGTGAAATTTTTGTTCAAGTAGCCTATTCAACCTACGTTAATTAGATGTTACAGCATTACAATAGAGAAATATGGCACAAAGCCACACAAAACAGAAGTTGCAGGGAAAGGACAAAAATTTTTAGATATAGAAGAGAATTTGACTAAGAGAATCCACACCACAGAACTGGATTTGTTGAAAATCACTTTTCTGGGGAACAGAACAGCAACTGGAGGGCAAGACAGACCTAATGTGACAGAACGATAACAATAGGCTGGGATTTTGGGAGAGTTGCATCAGGAGTGAAGGATGATATGGTCTGGCTTCCTTCTTATTCAAAGATGATCCATTTCCTAGCTGGATACAGCACCTCTAAACTACAGTGGCCTTAATATTGTTTGCTAAAACAAGCACAGTTGTACTTTTCATTTTGAAGGTGAGGGCAGGAAAATGCCTTTTCAGTTTTTGTTCTCCTAATCCTATTGTGTGAAGCATGAGAAATTCAATGAAGTCATGTAGGCCTATACACAGGTAAGTCATCCATGTGAAATGTGTACTACCCCATGCAAAAAAAGTTGTTTATTATGATTGGGATATTTACCTATTATTATTATTTTAATTTTTAG